>ML660812.1:142345-301384 GCA_007570785.1 Antilocapra americana | reverse complement strand
GGAATCAACCTACCTGACTTTAGGCTATACTACAAATCCACAGTCATTAAGACAGTATGGTACTGGCACAAAGACAGAAACATAGATTAATGGAACAGAATAGAAAGCCCAGAGATAAATCCATGCATCTATGGACACCTTATCTTTGACAAAGGAGGCAAGAATATACAATGGAGAAAAGACAACCTCTTTAACAAGTGGTGCTGGGAAAACTGGACAGCCACTTGTAAAAGAATGAAACTAGATCACTTTCTAACACCATACACAAAGATAAACTCAAAATGGATTAAAGATCTAAGCATAAGACCAGAAACTATAAAACTCCTAGAGGATAACATAGGCAAAACACTCTCTGCTATAAGCCTGTAGTACTTTATTAATTTCTTATTTATGACCAATCTCTGCTGCTCAGCTCTCTTATAGAAGATCTCGTGTATCTTCTTATTTATTCCTCATGCTGATCACAGCACCATACTTATAGGATGGATTACAGCACAGGGGCTAAGAATCTTCGCTCTCGGGAGTTCTGAGTTCATATTGCAGCTTCATCACTTTTAGGAACTATATCAGTTCAGTCCCTCAGTCGTGTCTGACTCTTTGAGACCCCATGAACCACAGCACGCCAGGCCTCCCTGTCCACCACCAACTGCCAGAGTCTACCCAAATCCACGTCCATTGAGTTGGTGATGCCATCCAACCATCTCATCCACTGTTGTCCCCTTCTCCTCCTGCCCTCAATCTTTCACAGCATCAGGGTTTTTTCCATTGAGTCAGCTCTTCACATCAGGTGGCCAAAGTTTTGGAGTTTCAGCTTCCCCATCAGTCCTTCCAATGAACACCCAGGACTGACCTCCTTTAGGATGGACTGGTTGGATCTTCTTGCAGTCCAAGGGACTCTCAAGAGTCTTCTCCAGCACCACAGTTCAAAAGCATCAATTCTTTGGCACTCAGCTTTCTATATAGTTCGGCTCTCATATCCATACATGACTACTGGAAAAACCATAGTCTTGACTAGATGGACATTTGTTGACAAAGTAATGTTTCTGCTTTGTAATATGTTGTCTAGGTTGGTCATAATTTTCCTTCTAAGGGGTAAGAGTCTTTTAATTTCCTGGCTGCAATCACCATCTGCAGTGATTTTGGAGCCCCAAAAAATAAAGTCAGCCACTGTTTCCCATCTATTCCCCATGAAGTGATGGCACCAGATGCCATGATCTTAGTTTTCTGAATGTTGAGTCAACTTTTTCACTCTCTTCTTTCACTTTCATCACGAGGCTCTTTAGTTCTTCTTCACTTTCTGCCATAAGGGTGGTGTCACCTGCATATCTGAGGTTATTGATATTTCTCCCGGCAGTCTTGATTCCAGCTTGTGCTTCCTCCAGCCCAGAGTCTCTCATGATGTACTCTGCATATAAGTTAAATAGGAGGGTGACAATATACAGCCTTGACGTACTCCTTTTCCTATTTGGAACCAGTCTGTTGTTCCGTGTCCAGTTCTAACTTGCTTCCTGACCTGCATACAGATTTCTCAAGAGGCAGGTCAGGTGGTCTGGTATTCCCATCTCCTTCACAGTTTATTGTGAAAATTTCCCACAGTTTATTGTGATCCACATGGTCAAAAACTTTGGCATAGTCAATAAAGCATAAATAGATGTTTTCCTGGAACTCCCTTGCTTTTTCGATGATCCGGAGGATGCTGGCAATTTGATCTCTGGTTCCTCTGCATTTTCTAAAACCAGCTTGAACATCTGGAAGTTCACGGTTCACATATTGCTGAAGCCTGGCTTGGAGAATTTTGAGCATTACTTTACTAGTGCGTGAGATAAGTGCAATTGTGTGGTAGTTTGAGCATTCTTTGGCATTGCCTTTTTTTGGGATTGGGATGAAAACTGACCTTTTCCAGTCCTGTGGCCACTGCTGAGTTTTCCAAATTTGCTGACATATTGAATGCAGCACCTTCACAACATCATCTTCTAGAATTTGAAATAGCTCAACTGGAATTCCATCACCTCCACTAGCTTTGTTTGTAGTGATGCTTCCTAAGGCCCACTTGACTTCACATTCCAGGATGTCTGGCTCTAGGTGAGTGTGAGTGATCACACCATTGTGATTATCTGGGTCATGAAGATCTTTTTTGTACAGTTCTTCTGTGTATTCTTGCCACCTCTTTTTAATATCTTCTGCTTCTGTTAGGTCCTTACCATTTCTGTCCTTTATTGAGCCCATCTTTGCATGAAATGTTCCCTTGGTATTTCTAATTTTCTTGAAGAGATCTCTAGTCTTTCCCATTCTGTTGTTTTCCTCTATTTCTTTGCACTGATCACTGAGGAAGGCTTTATTATCTCTCCTTGCTATTCTTTGGAACTCTGCATTCAGATGGGAATATCTTTCTTTTTTTCCTTTGCTTTTCACTTCTTTTCACAGCTATTTGTAAGGCCTCCTCCGACAGCCATTTTGCTTTTTTGCATTTCTTTTTCTTGGGGATGGTCTTGATTCCTGTCTCCTGTACAATGTCACGAACCTCTGTCCATAGTTCATCAGGCACTCTGTCTATCAGATCTAGTCCCTTAAATCTATTTCTCACTTCCACTGTGTAATCATAAGGGATTTGATTTAGGTCATACCTGAATGGTCTAGTGGTTTCCCCACTTTCTTCAATTTCAGTCTGTATTTGGCAATAAGGAGTTCATGATCTGAGCCACAGTCAGCTCCTGGTCTTGTTTTTGCTGACTGTATAGAGCTTCTCCACCTTTGGCTGTAAAGAATATAATCGGTCTGATTTCAGTGTTGACCAGCTGGTGATGTCCATGTGTACTATATAGCCTTAGATAAACAATCTACCCATGACTCATTTTTTTTGCATCAACAAAAGTGGGAGAATATCCTCTTCACTGAAGTTTTTAAAGTGATATAATGAGTTAACCCGAGTAATGAGACAATGCTGAGGGCATGTCTGGCACCTGGTAAGCAACTGATACATGCTAAGTTAGGTAGGTGGGGAATTAAAATCAGTGATCAGCTATACTGCAATAGAAAATAAATTAAAAGTTTAAAGAGGAAAATGAATGAGTGTGTGCCCTAACATTTCTTGGTTGAAAATATGGTCTATATTGGGGCTCAGCTGGTCAAAAGAATCCACCTGCAATGTGGGAAACCTGGGTTCGATCCCTGGGTTGGGAAGATCCCCTGGAGAAGAAAGACTACCCGCTCCAGTATTCTGACCTGGAGAATTCCACAGACCGTATAGTCCATGAGGTCGCAAAGAGTTGGACACACACAACTGAGTAACTTTCACTTCATGAATCGTACTTGGATCAGTTTGGGGTATGCATTTCTGTCCCCTTTTATTCAATGAATAACCTCAGATCTTCTGTTGCTTTTTCACCAACAGGATTTCCATCACAAGGGTCACCGCCGACATTTCACTGGCCAAACGCTCTGTCTTAAACAATCCCAGTAAGCATGCAATAATAGAAAGATCCAACACGAGGTCAAGCTTAGGTAAGTGTGTCCATCACCAATGAGCTGAAGCCATTTAAACCTTTTTTGCTGAGGTTACCAGTGAGCAGATCTAACTAGGTGATAATTCCGTGTGTCAGGGTGCACAGGCAAAACAGCCAGGTGTCACCAGTGGCCACTGCTACTGTCTTAGTGATTTCACGGTATGGAAGGATTTGTTTTGAAAGTTTTTGAGTTAAAAATTCCACAGGCTGTCAGCATGAATGTTTTGGATAGACTCTAAATAAACTCCTCACTCTGACAACAGTGTTGTCACAAGAAAAGTCGTTAATATCTTTAAGGCTCAGTTCCTGTTACTGAATCAAACTTGGCTCTGCTTGCCCACATGCAGTGAAGCCAGTCTGCTGATGCAGGGCTGTGGTGAAGGGAAGTGCAGCATTTATTGCAGGTGCCAAACAAGAACAGGCAACTCCTGTTCAAATGCTCTGAACTCCCCGATGGCTTCAGGGAAGGGGCTTTAAAGGCAGTGTGCGGGAGGGGGCTGCAGGGGAGAAGATCAGCTCGTGCATTTCTAGGGTTGGTTGGCATCAAGGTGAAGTCTCAAGCATCATCAACCTTCTGATTTCAATTAGTCTAGCTTCTCTGTTCTTGGGGTCAGCAGTTTTCATCTGGTAGGGGTCTGCTTCTTGTAAAAACAATTTAGGAATGTATGTCTGGCCTTTATATCTTTCAAGAACTGGAAGTTTGTTGTTTCTGTTATGTGGCTGCTTTATAGTCTAAATCATTACTAGTTTCCCAGCCCAACAGCGGTTCTTTGTTTCTACATTTTCACATTTCTAATCATTAACTTTTTTTTGAAACAATGTTGTGATAGTTTCAGGTGGAAAGCAAAGGGACTCCGCCATAAAGATACATGTATCCATTCTTTCTCAAACTCCCCTCCCATCTAGGCTGCCACTAACATTGAGCAGAGGTCCCCCATGCTGGACCTTGTTGGCTTTCCATTTTAAATGTAGCAGTGTGTACAGGTCGATCCCCAAATCCCTAACTATCCTTTCTCCCAATCCTTCCCCCTGGCACCCATAAATTTGTTCTCTGTGAGTCTGTTTTGTAAATAAGCTTGTATGTATCGTTTCTTTTAACATTCCACATATAAGGGATGTCATACAATATTTCTTATTCTCTGACTGACTTCACTCAGTATGACAAGCTCTAGATCCACCCATGTTGCTGCAAATGGCATTATTTCATTCTTTTTAGTGGCTGAGTAATATTCTGTTGTATATATGTACCACATCTTCTTTATCCATTCCTCTGTGGATGGACAGTTAGGTTGCTTCCATGTCTTAGCTGTTGTAAGCAGTGTTGCAATGAATATTGAGATGAAGTATTCTTTTGAACTATGTTTATCTCCACATATATATCCAGGAACAGGATTGCAGGGTCATATGGTAGCTCTATTAAGAGTTTTTAAAGGTACCTCCTTGCTGTTCTCCATAGTGACTGTACCAATTTACATTCCACCAACAGTGTAGGAGGGTTCCCCTTCTCTCCTCTGCAGCATTTATTATTTGTGGGTTTTTTGATGATAGCTATTTTGACTGGTGTGAGTTGATACTTCATTATAGTTTTGATTTGCATTACTCTCATAATGACTAATTTTGAGCATCTTTTCATGTGCCTCTTGGCTGTCTTTATGTCTTCTTTAGGGAAATGTCTATTTAGGGCTTCTGCCCATTTTTTGCCCAATCATTAACTCTTAAGTCAGCTTTTTGAGACTCAGGGAGGCCTGGGAGATGAAAGCAAAAAAGTCTTTTATTTCAAAGGAAAGGATTCAGGGACTTGGATATGGTGTCATTTCCTCATCCAAACCCAAAAAGAGAGAGCGAGAAAGATTATACTAGCTACCTTGTGGAATTACTGGAAAGATTAAACATAGAATGACTTCCATAAATGATGGCTATAACCCCAAATACCTTCATACTTGGATTGTATCAAGAATTATATCAACATTTTTGTTTCATTTGTAAAAACAGTTTGGAGATTTTAGTTAACACATCTGCAGGTTTGTGTTCGAATCCTGTCTATTATCATGTACTAATTTGATCAAATGAAATGGCTTTGGTAACTATTCCATCTGTTTGGCATTAATGGCTGTTACACATGTAACTTACCGAGTATTAGGGGTTTTTTTTAAGTATTTATTTACTTGGCTGTGCTGGGTCTTAGTTATGGCGTGAGGAGTCTTCGGTCTTCATTGTGGCATGCAAAATCTTTTAGCTGCAGCATGAAAATTCTTAGTGCAGCATGTGGGATCTTGTTCTTGGACCAGGGATTGAAGCCAGGCCCCCTGCACCGAGGGCTTCTGTCTGTATCGTCCTTGTGAAACGAGAGTGGGGTGAGCGTGAGGACACAGATGTGAAGGACGGCACACCTTCACGCTCACGCTTCACAGGGACGATATGGACAGAAGCTACTAGATGTGGCTGCAGACAGTTAACACTCTATGTCAGTGGTTGATGAGTCCTGGAAGAAGACACAGCCCAACAGGCAGAGAGTAGGCTGAAGACAAGGGTGTGATTTTATATGAGGAAGTCAGGAGAGGCCTCTCCGAGGAGGTGACCTTTTAGCAGAATCATTTGTGTTATGAATTCTTTATCCTGGCAGCTACCTGAGAGAAGAGAGAAGTTCTGGGCAGAGGGGGCAGTAGGTGCAGAGGTCCTGAGGCAGGAGCATGTCCAGTGGGCTGAAGGGAGAGCAGAACAGCCAGTGTGACTGGAATGGAACGATGGGGGTGTGAGAACAGGGAGGTGGTGGGGGCCTGACTGGGTGGCATCTCAGGCCTTTAGCTGTGGATGTGACAGGAAGAGGCATGGAAGCAGAGAGGTGGCACGAGGTGACTAACCTTTTAGAAGGATCTCTGATGGCAGTCGTGGAGAAGGGAAAAGGAAGAGACAGAGAGAGGCGAGGGGGAAATTAGGATTCTGTTGTTCTGCCAAAGCAGCTTCAAAGAGAAATAGTGCATTCTGCAGATGAGTAGGTACATACTAAAACTGGCACCTCTACAGGCTTATGGGATACAGAGAACAGACTAGTGGTTACCTGTGGGAAGAGGGAAGAGGGCAGAGGCAAGATAAGGGGAGGAGATTGAGGTATAAACTATTAGGTATAAAATAAGCCACAGGATGTATTGCGCAATGTGGGAAACAGAGCTAACATTCAAATATTCATTTATTGGGCTGCATTGGGTCTTAGTTGTGGCACATCAGATCTTCAAGCTTGGTAGTGGCATGTGGGATCCGATTCCCTGACTAGGGATCACACCCAGGCCCCCTGCATTGGGAGCACAGAATCTTAGTCACTGGACTACAAAGTATTATATACCTATACATGGAATAGGTAAAATACTCCTAATACCCTGGAGCCAGTATTTTATAACTATACATGGAATATAATCTTGAATCACCCTGTTGTATATCTGTGTACCTTATATAATGTGGAAATTGTCCTGGAGTTTTCTCCTTCATGTTCTGCATCTCTTTGTAACCCCATGGTAAAGATCCGCCTGCAATGCAGGAGACCCAGGTTTGATCCCTGGGTGGGGAAGATGCCCTGGAGAAGGGAATGACTACCCATTCCAGTATTCTGGCCTGGAGAATCCCACAGACAGAAGAGCCTGGCGGGCTACAGTCCATGGGGTCGCAAAGAATCAGACACGACTAAGCAACTGACACTTCCACTTCACTTTCACTTTTCACAGCAACTATACTGCAATTTTTTTTAAGTGGTGCCTTTAGAAGTATCCCTTCAGCAGAGTTGGGGTGTGGCAAAGACTTGGACAGGAGGTCACCTAGGGGACTTCAAGTTAGAGAACAAGAGAGGCTGTAAATTAGTGACAGAGGGAAGGAGAAGACTGGCAGGAATCCAGAGGTGAGAGTCAGGATTTCTCTACTGGATGGAGAACATGAAGGAGAAAACTCCAGGATGATTTCTGCATATTTGCTTTAAGGAAGATGATATTATTCTAGGGATAAGGGTCTCAGGATGAGGAAGTCATGGAGGGTAGGGGTCTGGGGAGAAGGCTGAGAAAGAGGACAGCTCCATTTGTACACATGTTGGATTTGCTGTGGAACATCCAGATATCCAGCAGGAAACTGTACACACAAAGCTAGAACTTCCCAGAGAGGACAGGGCTTAACACACAGTGGATTCCTGGTATTCACGGGTGTCATAGTCTATGAAATCACAGCAAATACTGAATTCATGAATTCTGAACCACTGGTTTCAGGGGAAATTCAGGGTTAGGTTCCTGCAAGCCTCTATCCCCACATTTTCATCCACTGACCTGCACATCACTTGACTGTATCATTTTTCTATTTAAAGACTCCTTACTGGATAACCCTGGGTTCGATCCCTGGGTTGGGAAGATACTCTGGAGAAGGGAATGGCAACCCACTCCAGTATTCTTGCCTGGAAAATTCCATGGACAGAGGAGCCTGGTGGGCTACAGTCCTTGGGGTTGCGAAGAATCAGACACAACTGAGCAATTAACACACACACATTTTTGATAGATACTGTTGATCCCCTAACTCACAACTACCAGCTCTATAAATCATGCCTGGATAAAGCTTATCAAAGATTTTTCTCCATAAAAAATACTTTAGCCTTCTTGCCTTTAGAAACACTAGACAGTACTTCAACCCTACACGTGGAAGCTGTTTTAAAAGGCACAGAAATGAGAAGATTGTGATAGATCACAAGAAGAACACATATTTACAGCATGAGAGGTGAAACCAGAGGGCACAGCTTCAGCTTGTGTGACCGCAGCTGAGAATGTGTGTGTTGGGGGCTCCACTGTTCTGCCACCATGCCCATGGTGTCCTGAGTGCCTGCAAAAGTCTCTCTTTAAAAAATGTTTTTAATATTTATTTACTCATTTGGCTGCACTGAGTCTTAGTTGTGACATGGGATCTCTGATTGCAACATGTGGGATCTAGTTCCCTGACCAGGGGTCGAACCCGGGCCCCCACCTGCATGGGGAACACAGAGGGACAGGAAACCACAGAAAAGATGGATCCCACTGAGGAGTGAGAAGGTTTCATGTCCCACGTGCTACAGAAAGGTTAAAGAAGACAAGGTTGGCCAAATCCATTGACTCTGCTGACAGGCAATGTCCATCCTTAGACAGGTTTGTTTCTGCTCAAAGCAAGCAGGGGGATTCAGAGGGCAGAGTCCTTAGACCATGTGGAAGATGGCCTGGGGCCAGAGCCCCCCGAGAATGGGTGGGAATCCACACCGGCACACAGGTCATCTGGTCACCTAGGAAACACACCATGCACACGTGCTGTCTGTAGTTTTGAAAGATGGGGAGTATGTTATGTGTGTTTTGTCTTTAATTCTTTGTAAGTACAAGGATTTTTAGTTTTTCCTAGGGTAGTGCAAGGAATAGGTGATTTTACAGAGAAAAAATGTGGTGGTAGGAGAATGATCAGAGGATTGATTTCCCCCTTCCCCTGCCAATAAAACATGTTGAATAACATTATGGGTGTGATGTGGAGCCTACAGGAAAGATATTCTTACTTTGTACAAAACTGGCCCTTGCTCCAGGTATATAACTATATGTACATGTGTAGACACTCGTTAAGATTGTGCATAGTTCTAAACGCTACTATTTCTTCTGATTTGTAAATGTCGCCGTCTTTATTTAAGTCTTCTTGCTCTTCTTAGATCTTTCAGGTTCTTCTGTTTTTAACCTAGCAATTACTTAGTCTTTGTATCCATTTCCCATCTCTAAAATGGCAATACTACCAAGATACCTACTAGGATTATTGTGAGAAGCACATGAAGTAGTTTGTAGCATGTAGTAGCAGATCAGTTAACGGTGGCTGCTGTTAGTAGTAGTTTTATTTCTGATTTTTCAAACAGTGCATAGTTTATATAATTCTTTTACTCATTGAAGTATATAAGATATTAATTTAGATCTGACAGAAGTATATCCTGGAACTGAAAATTTTAGTAACTAGTAAGTACCTAGCCAGCCAGCATATGCTCAGTCATGTCCAAGTCTCTGTGACTCCATGGACTGTAGCCCTGGCCAGGCTCCTCTGTCCATAGAATTTTCCAGGCAAGAATACTGGAGTAGGTTGCCATTTCCTACTCCAGGGATTGAACCCGCATCTCTCACATCTCCTGCACTGGCAGGCAGATTCTTTACCTACTGCGCCACCTGGGAAGCCCAGTAAGTAAATAGATAAATTAAAAAACAAACCAATTTCTATGTAGCACATTCTTCTCAGTCTGCACAATGGGTTCTCTGTAATGTTGCTGTTTTTCTTTTTTATAAGAATATTAGCGTCTCAAAGATCTAAGTCAAATTAAATCAGTGCTAATGTTGCAGTATTTGTGAACAGCTGGAGACTGCTAGAGCAAAGTTTGGGGCCAAAGAGGACGCCTAAGAACTTCTTTCAAGCATTATTTATTATCCTGGCAGTGCTTTGAGCCCAAGGGCAGGTAGGGCTGAATGGTTGGGTTGGCGGGGGGGGGGGGGGGGGCAGTTTATTTTAAAAGCATCTTTTTCTTGTATATATTTAGTAAAAACTAAATTTGAGAAAACTGACCTCAAACTTAATAGATGAGATCAATTGCAGCAGTTATTTAAGAAAGGATGAAGAATCCAGTACATTGAAAATATAATGTAATAGGTAAAAATTTACTTTATACTTGAGCTTTTAGAAAACTTTCATTACATAAACAAAAGTATAGTATGTTGCATTTGGAGTATGTTGCATTTGATTATACTAATATGCAACCGTATGGCCTGAAGGAAAAAACCATGAAAATTTTGCAGCTTTATGTACATCATCAGATTTTCAGAGTGGTATAGGACGTCTTTGCATGTATGGATGTCTTTATATAGGCTCATAAAAGTTCTCACTTTTTTTCTCAGTTGTAATATTGATCAGGCATCATAAGTTAAAACATGTATATTATCTGTGCACACAAATATGTACTTCTACAAATTATAGAAGTAAAAACACTATTTGAATTAGTGAAGGATCTTGTAATACAGTTACTTGCCAATGCCAAATCCAAACTTTTAAAAATAATAAACTTAGATAATTAACTATTGCTTTATAAAATAATTCACCTTAGTGTCTTTAACCTGCCCAACTTTATACTATCTGCAACTGTGGTTTGGTTTTTACCCCAAGTAGTGTTCTAGAAACAAGTCAATTTAGGAGAATTTGCTACATCTCTGCACATATTTGTATACAAGTGTGCTCGTGGGGTCTATTTTTGTCACACAATAGCAAAAACTATGTTCTGAAAGTAGGAAAATGCAAGGAAATAAAAGAGTAAAGGAAATGAAGCTAGATGTAGTTGGCGTTTGGCTATAGTTTTGACAGACAGGTAACGCATGGGAGGAAAGGAATTCATTCACTTTGTATGTTAGCAACTAGGTGGTCAGACAAGAATGTTTACAGCTTGGTAGATGTTTTCAGCCCAGTGGAACAGTCAGCTGAGATAACTTGTTAAAGCTGGTCTCTTCCTCCTTATCCTGATGGACCTGTTCTGTCTCTGGACTATGGTGATGGATACAGGAAACTACAGGTGTGATAAAACTGCACAGAACTCAGTACATACACAGATGAGTACATAAAACTCAGGCAATCTGAGTAAGACGGGTAGGTTGTGTTAATACTGATATCCTGGTTGTGATGTTGCACTGTAGTTTTGCAGGATGTTCCCACTGAGGAAACTAGGTAATAAATAAAGTGCACTGGGAGCTGTCGTTTCTTACAACTGCTTGTGAACGTACAGTTGTCTCAGTAGGCACGTCAATTAAAGAGAAACTCATCACTCATGCTGGTAACTCCAGGGACTGTGGACCTGGGGTGACACACCTGAGAGAGCATCTCGTTCACTGGGTCTCAGGTGTGGTCTCCACATCAGCAGCATCACGACGGGGAGCATTAGTTAGGAATGAGCCTTCTCAGGCCCCACGGGACCTATGAAGTCAGCAACTCTGGAAGTGGGGCCCTGCAGTCTGTTTCAACAAGCCTGCAGGTGACTGCTGTGCGTGCTAGGGTTTGAGAACTACTGATCTTGTCATCACTGTGCAGTGAAGGATCTCAGGACCACAGGAAGGGACGGGATCGGTGTGGTGTAGGTAAGGCACTAAGGAATAAAGCTAAGGCTCGACCCTGGGCGTCCAGACTACCAGTCCAGGATTTCTTCCACTGAGCAGTGTGTGATGTGATTACATTTACTTGACCATCTGCCTTCTCTTAGGAAAAAAAGTTATGGGCCTGTTGATCTTCTGAATCTCACTTCTTCCCTCCTTGACCTAATCATTACAGGCATAGCCATGTCTAAAGAAATTAACATTTTTTAAATTCCACAACATTGCTCTGATGGCCCAGCTACAGGCATAGCTCCACCCAAAGGGAGTACTTCACCTATGTGTAGTTTGGCTGTCAAGTTCACGATTACTGTTTTTGAAGATTTAATGAATTTTTTTCTACAACAGCAGCTTCTGTCTAATATATGCATAGTCAACTATAAAGGCAAATATAAAGAGAAAACACATTGTATATTAACTCATATATACAGAATCTAGAAAAATGGTACTGAAGAACCTATTATTGGCAGGGCAGGAATAAAGCCGCAGATGTAGAGAACAGACTTGTGGACACAGTGGGTGAAGGAGCGGGTGGGACAAATTGGGAGAACAGCGTTGACATATATACACTGCCATGTGTGAGACAGCTAGTAGGACGCTGATGGACAGCACAGGGGGCTCAGCTCGGTACTGCGGTGACCTAGAGGGTGGGATGGTGGGCAAGTCCAAGAGCAAGGGGTAAAGTATACATATAACTGATGCACATGGTTGTATAGCAGAAACCAACACAACACTGTAAACCAATTAGCCTCTAATTAGAAACAATCTTTTAAAGGCAAATATTTGTTACATTATATATATATGTGTGTGTGTGTGTGTGTGTGTATATATATATATATATATATATATATATATATACAATGATTACATTTTTTCTTTGCCTTTTTAACTCATTCTTTCAACACAATTTTTGAGTGCTAGGTATATCCTAAGCACTCTCCTGAGGGAAGGAGTGAAAGTAATTATGTATTATTGCCAGTCTTTTATCAGCTCACTGCCTGCTGGAAAAGTTTTCAGTCATATCATCAAAAGGCAATGTGATATGTTAGCAGATTGGCACAAAGCAATACCTGACATTTATTAAGCATTTCCTATAGGCAGGCACCGAAATAAATATTTTGCACATTGCTACATGTAGTCCTCATTTCCATTTTCCAGAAAAGAATACTTAGGGGCGCCGAGATTAAGCCTTGTTTCCCAAGGATCACACAGCTGGATGAAGCGAAGAGGCCGTGTTGGTGCCTGGGAAGTGGGTGCCCAGAGGCAACCCTTCCTGGGTCTGGGGAAAGGAGAAGGGGCTGACAGAGGGCTTTAACAGGTTTCCTTTTTTAGGCTAAGTAAAGAACTTATCAAAATGAGAAATCTGTGCTTAGTGATTATGAAATGGCACTGGAACTACTATTACATTACTGACAGTCTGCCCTCTGAGTCCATCTCTGTTTCATAGATAAGTTTGTGTCACGTCTTAGATTCCACATGTAAGTAGTATCGTGTGGCATTTGTCAATCTCTAGGTCCATTCATGTTGTTGCAAATGGCATTATTTTCGTTTTTATGGCTGAGTAGTAATCCATTGTATATTTGTACTGTCTTCTTTATCCACTCATCTGTTGATAGACATTTAGGTTGTTTCCAAGTCTTGGCTAATGTGAACAGTGCTGCTAGGAATATAAGGGTGCATGTATCTTTTTGAATTACAGTTTTGTTTGAATATATGCCCAGGGATGGGATTGCTGGATCATATGGCAACTCTTTTTTGAGGAACCTCCCTACTGTTTTTCATAGTATCAGCAGCAAATTTAAATTCAGTAGGTGTAAGAGATTGGGATCTGGACAAATAAATAAGGCTTTTCAGTTTCAGAAATGAACATCATCAGAATTGACATTTCTTTTTTGAAAGAAATTCTCAGCATGATGTACTCTATCAAAGAAAAACCCCTAGTATGAGCACATTTCTTTTGAAAACATCATTTTGTACTTGGAAGTTAAAAGCATTTTCTTCAGAATTTATTGGTCATCTTTTTATAAGGTTTATTTGCAAATATGTTGCATTGGGTTTCTAAAAATATCTTTTAAGTTTTTAAAGAGTATCTCATTTTCCACCTTAATTTAAAAAGTGTAAGGTATCCGTGTATCTAAGAATACTAGAATATATGCATATATACACACGTCCTGATACATATATTAAGCTATTGACCTACATTAATAGACATAATTTGGGGATATATAAGAAGATAATGGATTATTTTATGTTTATCTGTTACCTAGATTTAGTAACAAGGATTACATTTATATTCTTGCCTGGGAAAGCCCATGGACAGAGGACCCTGGCTGACTACGGTCCATGGGGTTGCAGAGTCGGACATGACTTGGCGACTGAACAACAACAAATCACATTCATAATCATTTTTTTTAATAATGCTCAAACCTCTAAAAAACAAGTTATTTTTAAGGCATGGGACTGTTGTGACTGTGTGAATAGCTGTCATTAACTGGTACACAGATGAAAACCTTTGTGATCAAACTTCTTTTTAATGAGACATAACTGACAGGTATACCACATGGTTTGACACGTGTATATATTGTGTAATGATCACAGAAAGATTACTTACAAGTTTACATAGTTACAGATTTTCTTCTTGTGAGGAGAACTCTTAAGATCCACTCTTAGCAACTTTCAAATAGTATCACTAACTCCAATTACATCCTTGGGACTTAACTGTACTTTTGATCACTCTCCACCACCCCGTTCGACCTATGAACTTGTTGCTTTTTTTTTTTTTTTCAGTTTCACATTTCAGTAAGATTATATATTTATCTCTTATTTCACTTAGCATAAAGCTGGTAAGGTCCATTAGTCTTGTTGCAAATGGCAGGATTGTGTGTGTGTGTGTGTGAGACTCATCTTATTCCACTGAGCTGTACTGCATACTAATTTTATATCCTGCAATTTAATTCATTCATTAGTTCTAACAGTCTGTTGGTGGAGTCTTTAGAGTTTTATATATATGTGTGTGTGTATATATATATATCATCATGTCAGCTACAAACAGTAGGAGTTTTACTTCATTTCCAATTTGTATGCCTTGTTTTTGTTTCCTACCTACTTGCTCTGGTTACATCTTTCAATACTACGTTGAAAGAAGTGGCCAGAATGGGCATCCTTGCGTGGTTCCTAATCTCAGAGGAAAAGCTTCTTGCATTTCCACTGAGTATGATGTCAGCTGTAAACTAATCAAATTTATTAATGCTTACAATAAACTTAGATTGGAACTTTATTACTGGTGATAGGTGGTTTGTGAAAACACAGGGCACAGAGAAGCAAGGTTATAATTGGAATAAAAACTTCAAGAAGCAAGAGAAGAGAGCAAGTAACAGTATTAGTAATGTTTTAGAACATTATTACAAAAGGAATGATTGAAAGAAATATATATGAACAGTATGCTGTAAGAAAGCCCAGGTACTTGTTACCTAGTTTCAACAATTTTGAAGTTAATCCCAGATACTTATATTATCTGTAAATATTTCAGTATGTATTTCTAAACAATGGAGACTCCTTTTATTTAAACTATAATGCTATTATCGTACCTCTTTTTTTAATATTTATTTGGCTGCACCAGGCTTTAGTAGCCACACGCAAGATCTAGTTCCCTGACCAGGGATCAAACCTGGGCCCCTGCATTAGCAGCATGGAATCTTAATCACTGGACTACCTGGGAAGTCCTTATTGTACCTTAATAATAACCCCCTGGTATCATCAGGTTGCCACTCAGCCATGTATCATTTCCCAGCTGTTATATACTATATAGATACAAACACATTTTATACATATATATATATATACATAAACATTCACTTCTGCATCATAAAATACATAAATTACTGTTTGTTTGAATCAGGATCCAAACAAAGTTCACACATTGTGATTGGTTCTTAGGTCCTTGAATCTCTTAATCCCGTTTTCCATATATCTTTTATCTCTTTGTAATTTTTTCAAGAAACTAGGTCAGTTATCATCCTTATCCTGCAGGGTATTCAGAGACTGAATTTTTTAACTAAATTACACTGGTGTAGTTAAAACACAACTGTCTGTTCCCTGTATTTCTTGTAAACTGCTCTATTTAGAAGCTTAATAGGTTTTTTTTTTTCTTTTAGCAAAGCTGTCATGAGTGGTAATGTGACCACATATTACTTTAAAGCTCGTCTTGCAAGTGGTTTGGGGCATTTTAAAGACATCCCGATAAACAAAAGGACTCTTAGTGGTAAGAGGCAGATGACTAGTGGCTTGCCCTTTCTGGAATAATACACAAGTTAAAATTATCTCCAGGAATCCTCTGTATGGATGCAGATGCCAAGAGGAACCAAATGGTGTCCTGTAGGTCCAGGCACCTCATGGGATTGGCCCTTCATGATTGTGGTGGGCACTGCAAGCTGCGTATTATCCTTTACAGATCTGTGATACTTAGAAACATAGCTCCTGGCTATTTATCTTTTATCTGAATCCCAAAATTTTAGTTATTCACATTCACTACATTTCAGGTACTTCATAGCAGTGATACAGTATATATCTGTCATCAGAGAAAATATTCTAGGACAGCCCTTTTTACACTCGAGAGAGAGAATGGAGAAACAGATGAACTGAATGAAAATACTAAGCATTCAAGTAAACTTTCAAGTAAACTTTTTTATGTTTTTCTATAAATCTGATAGATTATATATCTGAGGTGCTGCCTCCAATACATAACTGCCCTTTTAAAGCATGAATGTTACAGGACCGTGTTTTTGTTGGTGGGAAATACAAGAAGTGTGTTTCTGGGTAGGTTTGTTCTGAACATTCTGACAGTCTGTTTCCTGCTAAAGTTCAGCTTGCTCATAAGCATCTCTAGACTCCATCGTCTCCAGAAAGCACAGCAAGAAGTGGCATGTAAACACAGATAAGCCCATGCAGTGACAGGAAGGCCGCTGACAGGCTGCTAGGCTTGCGTGGTCAGAAATAAACACAAGGAAGAGCTCTCTGTTTCTTGTTTACAACATTTTAATAAAATGATTCCATGGAGTGAAGTTTTATAGCCCCCAAAAGAAATAAGCAGAGAGCCAAAAAGTTTGACTCTCATAAACCTCGTGGTAAACTGGTAGTAAATAAATTTCATAACTGGCTGAGAGAGGAAGTCCTAAATTCTCGAGGTGTTGTGAAGGAATGGCTCTTTGCAAAAGATGCCTGTTACCAGCTCTCTTACCTGTAGACATCAACAACAGCTCACCTGCCTGAGTAACCATTTTACTTTCTCTCAGTCTGGTCTGAAAATGCTGAACTTTTAAGTAATCAAGTTCTGCTTCACCTTTTACAGCGGAAGTTCAGAGTGAAATCGAAAGGATTTTTGAACTTGCGAGAACCCTGCAACTGGTGGTCCTTGACGCGGACACTATCAATCACCCAGCCCAGCTCAGTAAAACCTCTCTGGCCCCTATTATAGTGTATGTCAAGATTTCTTCTCCTAAGGTAAGCAGGACTGTTACCGTTTGTTCTGCAGTGAAACTTTACCAAAACGTGTGCTTATAGTCTGCTTTCCGGTTACAAAACAGGCTGCTTCTCTATCCATCACTAAGGATTTGAAGAGAGATGTGATAGATGAGAAGTGTTAGGATTCATATAAGCAGAGAGTGATGATAAGTTTCATGGCTGAGAACAATGATTTCCAAAGTGTGGCCTGTGGATTTCTGGTGGGGGAAGCTTGGAGACACTTTCAGAGGGCCTAGGAGGTCATTAGGAGAAGGCAATGGCAACCCACTCCAGTAGTACTCCTGCCTGGAGAATCCCAGGGACTGGGGAGCCTGGGGGGCTGCCGTCTGTGGGGTCGTACAGAGTCGGACTACTGAAGCGACGCAGCAGCAGCAGCAGGGGGTCATCTCCCTGATAATCCTCAGACATTCTCCTCCTCTTCCACTGGCCTGACCTTTTCACTGATGGTGCAAAAGAAGTGGTGGGTAAGGTCTAAGCAGAAAGCAAGACCACAGCAGCACTAGCAGCTGTGGCCTTCTCCCTCACCGTGCACCACCAGGTTATAAAGTTTCACTTAATGTCCTAATGAAAATGCATCTAGTGCCACTTTCTTAGTGGAGTTTGAAAACACTGGATACATTAGTTCCTGGTGTGTATCTTGATAGGAGATCCTTGCTCTTGTCTAAAGGCATTACTAAAATATAAATCCATGTCCCAGATTAGGTCAGAATAAGGTGCAGAATTCTTACTGGCAACCTTCAAGTTAGAAGATGACTCTTTCACCCATGATTTTAGATGGATTCTTGTGAAATGTCTGAGTATTAATAAGTTAACTGTGCTAGGAATTAAGTTTTTACGATCATTAACTCTTATACAATTTCTGGTGATATTAGTTTTAAGAATGTATTTTATTTAAGCCAAAAAATATCCTCTTTGTTATTTTAATATTTAGTCAATAAAGTGTTATTGTGGTACTTTAATAATCAATTTTGCTACTTTATCAGAACATTTTTTAAAATTTTGACTCTTCAAAAAGGTGCTATGAGCCTTTTTAATATTCTCCATAACAGAATGGTAGGTACATGTCAAGTTCTTCAGCTGCATACTCAAAGTCAGTTACTTGAGGACAAGTACTAGTGTGATTATTGGAGTCATCCTAGAACACCGTTTTTATTGGAATGGACAAATCAATGGAATTGAATAGCGTAGGGTTTCAGATGTCACATGGCAGCTAATCTTTAAAAAGCTACCACTTGTTTACTGCAGTATCAAAGAAAAATATCCACAATTATCTGAAAAGGCTACTAAAATACTCCTCCTTTTCTGAATTACATATCTGGAAGAGGCTGGATTTTCTTCACGTATTTCAAAGTAATGTACTGTGGCAGATTAAATGTAGAAACAGTGGTTATCTTCTGTGAAGTCAGGTGGTAGAGAAATTTGCAAACAAGCTATTTTTATCAAAATAAGTGATATATGTTAACATGCAAGAGGTTTATTTATTGGTCATTCTTAAATCAGTTTCTCAGTTTTAATGTCCAGTAAGTAAATATTATAGTTCACATAAAACGCTCTTGGGAGTTCTCAACAGTTTTTAAAACATAAATCATGAGTGATAAAGTTTGAGAAGTGCTAGCCTTAAAGATTCAGAATCATCCCCATGCTAGTGGTTTTTGAAGCTTGCAACCAAGATGTATTAATTTTCCAGATCATCTTAAATATTCTATTTTCTTGCCTAGTAAACCGTGAGTGCTATATGAAAAAGGTCCCAGAGAGAAGAGTGAATGATGAACCTTGTTGTTTACCTGAGGACAGGCACTCCTGTTTAAAAACCTCATCTTTTGCAGGTTTTACAGAGGTTAATAAAGTCTCGAGGGAAATCTCAAGCGAAACACCTCAATGTCCAGATGGTGGCGGCAGATAAGCTAGCTCAGTGTCCTCCAGTAAGTCTCTCTGTTCAGTATGATCCACTTGAAGTCATCTGCCCCGCTTTCTGTTAACAAAAACCAGACAGACTAGGTAAACACTCGTCCAGAAGAGCACCCTCTCCATTAGCAGTGGGCTTCTTCCCCAAGTGGAGAGCTGTCCACCTCTGGCCATGAGCACCTGTCTAGGTCATGTGGTCGTGGCTTACAAACAGCTACAGTGTGTTCCGTGGGGATGCTGCTTTGTTAACATCTAACACTTCCATAGTATCTTAAACACAATTGTTGTTTCAGAGCTTTGGTTGGAAAGACGGATCTATTTGGCTTATTATTCACTTCTAATCTGGGAGCAAGTTGCTGGCTCTTTATAACCATCTAAGAAATTGATCTGAAACCATGTAGACACCAATTTCCAAACCAGCAGTAAGCAGATTCTGACCCCTGAACCCATTCCCACCTTGAATCCCTGTTGTGCATACCATGCTCTGGGACACTATGCTTCTGGGTTTTGTTGTGGCTTCTTTTTTTAATGAGAAGATAATGACAATGTTAGTTTCCACTGTACAGCAAAGTGAACCAGCTATATGAACACATATGTCGCCTACCTCCCAACCTACCTTCTAGGTTGTTTTGGCTTCCTTATGTCCTTCCCTTGCCTCAGCTGTTTCCAAGATTCACCGTTTCACAGTTTCTATGTTGAAAACACTTCTTCCTATACTGGTTGGTCTGTAGTCTTTTCTTTTCTACATCTCTCTTCTATCGTAGGGTCAACTCCTTTTTTTCACTATTAGCAAATTTTCTATCATGCCCTTAACACCTGTTATTACACCTTTCCACTTCCTGGTCAGTGACACGTGTGTCAACACTGACCGGAGGAGGACCAGTGCTTGTAAGCTGACTCCAGAGGACAGTCTGTGGAGGAGCCAGGCAGCGAGAGCAGAGACCAGGGGGCTTTCTCCTCTAAGGGCGGGGTGGGGAGGTTGAAGGGTGCATGTGTGAGACTCAGGGGCTGGTGTCAGTGTGCCATCTGTGATGTCTGCCCCTGCAGGAGCTGTTTGATGTGATCCTGGATGAGAACCAGCTCGAGGATGCCTGTGAACACCTGGCCGACTACCTGGAGGCCTACTGGAAGGCCACCCACCCTCCCAGCAGCAGTCTCCCCAACCCCCTTCTCAGCCGCACTTTAGCCACCTCCACCCTGCCTGTCAGCCCCACGCTAGCCTCCAACTCACAGGTAAGCAGAGCCCTCGTCCACCCCCGGGCTGCCAGTGCAGCGTTTGTTCCCATCTTGAGTGAGCTGTGTGCCTGTAAGAAAAGCAGTGTAAACAGCATCCTGTAAATGTAGATCCCCTCTCCTGATATTCTTTAACTGGGGTAGAGTTGCTTTTCAGGTTTGTGTGGGTTTCTTCCTACAAGGAAGTGGAATTTATCAGCTCTATTCCCCCTTCCTCTGAGACCACCCTCCCACCATCCCCACCTCGAGGTCACCACAGACCACTAACTCTATTAAGACAGGAAGAGAGGAGGAACTTTCTACAGGCCAGCAGCACAGACTATGGACTCAAGACTGCCTGCGTTCAAATCCCTCCCCGCCATTCCTTCTGGAGAGATAAATTCCCCCAGGGCCCCGGGCCTCAGGCATCTAATGGCACCAAACTCCTGGGGATGTCGTAGGGGTTGCATTAATAATTTCATATATGTGACTACCTTATGCTAGTGCTGGTCTCATTAAATGCCATTTAAGCATCTGACTTTTTATCATTTTTTTTTCCTTAAACCCAGCATTCCTAGAATTTATCTTCCCACCTATATCTGAGCAGAAGTGTGGCAGACAGATCTCAGGAATTGCTATCAGTATTTGAACCACAAGAAACCATATAAAAGAAATCCCTCCTTCCTTCATCTAAAAGGAAAAAAAAAAAGTTACTCTGTTCAAAGTCTCTAAAAGGCTGAAATGAAATCTAACCCAGCTTGGTTGCTTAATTCTTTTGGTAACATCCAGTAGCATTTATATTATATTGGACTTGATGTTAATTTGTAAGCTCCTAGGACAGCGCAAAGGGACTAGAGCCAAAAGGACTTGCCTTTGTGACGGGGGTTCTGAACCCTGTATTTACTCCTCTGTCTCCAGGGTTCTCAAGGGGATCAGAGGACCGATCGCGGGGCTCCGGCCCGCTCTGCTTCCCAAGCGGAAGAAGAACCCTGCCTGGAACCAGTCAAGAAAGCCCAGCATCGCTCCTCCACCCAGCACCACAACCATCGCAGCGCCACCAGCCGAGGCCTCTCCAGGCAAGAGACCCTGGACTCGGAGACGCAGGAGAGTCGCGACTCCGCCTACGTGGAGCCCAAGGAACAGTACTCGCACGAACACGCGGACCACTACGCCCCCCACCGTGACCACAACCACCGAGAGGAGCCCCACGGGGGCAGCGAGCACAGACACAGGGAGACTCGGCACCGCGCCAGGGACCCGGACCGAGACCAGGACCACAACGAGTGCAACAGACAGCGGAGCCGCCACAAATCCAAGGATCGCCACTGTGACAAGGACGGGGAAGGGGCGTCCCGGAGACGGAACGAGGCTGCGGACTGGAACAGGGGCGTTTACGTCCGCCAGTGACTCTTCTGCCCTTCTGTGTTGTTGGTTTTTTTTTTAAGTCTTGTATACCCACCACCCGCCCAACTCCATCTGGGGGAGAGGGCTGTCTACATTGCAATCATGTGATTTGTCTTGTATATTTTGTACTGCTGTTGCTTGGATAGCAACAGCATGAAATAGAGTATTAATACACCTTTTTTTTCTTTTGTAAGTGCTCTATCAATTGGCCTGGAAAGGCTGCAGGCCTCTGGTTGTCTACGGAACCTTGAACCCTATCTGGGGTAGCTGCCACTCGAACAAAATCTGTTGCCGTCTGAGTGGCATTCGTATTTTAAGAAGCATAGCTGATGTTTTCGAAAATGTGGTTGATATATCCCGTGGGCCAGAAGTGGCCCAGATAAAAAGTGGAGTTTCCTGATTCTTGCCGATTTTTTTAATATGTAGGCACCTGATTTGCATATTCATCCATGGACCACTGTTTCTTGCTTGTACCTCCGGCTGACTAAATTTGGGGACAGATTCAGTCTTGCCTTACACAAAGGGGATCATAAAGTCAGAATCTATTTTCTATGTACTAGTATTGTGTACTGTATAGACAGTTTGTAAATGTTATTTCTGCAAACACCTTCTTATGATAATTATATATATTATATATAATATATATATATATCAGTTTGATCACACTATTTTAGAGTCTTAATGCCAAGTCAGCAGACCTGCTTTATGAATTACAGGGACTAGAAAAGCCCACCTTCAGGAAATTTGTAATAGCATCGACTCAACGCCCATCCCCGTTCACTAGAGAGTCTGTACATACTGTAAATACGTGTGGCTGCTTGACTTGAAAAGGTTTGATTTCTGAATGTTTCACCATCTTTGTAAGTTTATCATTTCTGACCATAAATTATGGGAAATATATAACCAAACTCCAAGGGTTGTTCTACTCCGTGCAGTTCACACTGATTGTGACGATCACGTCCTGCGTAGCTAGTGTCTGAGGTCACAGCACTGGAGTCTAGGAGCTGGAACCCGTGTGCGTGTGGGTCTGGGGGTGAGCATGTTCGATCAAGTGGAAGGTGTGAATGTGGAAGACGCCAGGACCGTCCAGCCTGGGCCACCAGCGCGAACCCACCTGGCTCCGCCGTTCACTGTGCTGCTGCGGGAGCCACCGGGGCATAGCGGGGAGCTCGCTGCCAAAGGGGACTCGCTCAGAGCGCTCCCACCTGCTGACTCCTTGGTTGTGCCCCTGGAGAGGAAAAATACGGGCCGCTTTTAACTGTGAGTGTTCCACTGGAAATGTCCAATCTCTCGTGTGTTCGAGTGTCTGTTGTAGGGAGAAACGTTTACACAGCTTGTAGAATAATTTCAGGGGAAAATCAGAGACCCTGACTCCTCCTGCCCCACTGGCTGTTCCCCTCTTATCTCCTCCCTTTCCATCCCCATCTCCCCCACCTACTCTGACACTTTCACTGTCCATCAAAACCTAGAAGTGCTTCTTATAACCAAAGTTTCTGCTCTTCAGAAGAAGTCAGGGCAAAATGAGGTGACTTGAAGTGAACAAAGATGTCGAGGTTTTCCTGCGTGGGACACCTGCCCTGAAGGGGAAGCCAGAAGATGCTGAGCCTGGTGTCAGGGACACGCCGGCGGCGGCCCACGAGGCGGCTGTCAGGCTGAGGCCGAAACCTGCTCTGTCTCTCTTTACATGTCCGTCTGTCCAGTAATGCCGGGACAGGTAAGACAGTATTAGGTGTGCACGGACCTGGCACTTGAAGTCTGTTCCTAGAAAACCCCTCTCTATGATTGCCTACCTTCAGACCTGGACATTAAAAATTCTCATTTTGTTAAATAAGTTAGCTATGTTTTATTTTGCTTCTTTGGTTATCCCAGGTTCTTGCCAAATATCCTTGGACCTTTACAAGTAAAACTGTTTCATGTTTCTTATTTTCCTCCCCCAAAGAAAACTCAAAAGTTATAAAAATGAATTATACATATAGTGTATTATCAGATAATAGAGGAACCTTTTCCCTCGATCTGTTAATTAGCTCTGTACTATTTATTTATTGAATATAAAAACACTAGTCTTATAATATATAAATTTTCAGTGTAAATTAGTCACATCATTGGGAAACCATGTTCCAATTACTTTTATAAAATACTTCCAATCAACTTTCTGTCACAGTAAGATGTCCACTAATCACCAGCTCCAACCTTTCCTATACAAAGCTACATCCCAGTTCATGACTTTGGAATATTTAAATTCTTGAGGTATAACTGGTATGTATCTTTTTTGCTGCTACCATTAATCCCTTTCAAAGAACTACATTAACGGATTCCATTTTTAAAACTTTTGTACTTGGACCCTTCATTTCTCACTTTACTGTGAAACACATTAGTCCAAATTAGAGTGTTCCTCAGAAACCTCTTGCAGGATTTGACATAAGCACATCTATCTGTGAAGACTGTGTAGTGGTTGTATGTGTAAACGGTGTGTGTGAAATATATAAATGAAGAAACAATCCCAAAGACAATGGGATATTTACTGACTCGTAGAATGTAAAATTCTAAGTCTTTTCACACAGCAAAGGTTTCATCTTAACCAACTCGGTTGCAGAATCATGATTTTTGTAGTTAACCTAGAAAATGCTGGAAATGTTCTAAATAGTTCTGTGGGTTTTTTCCTTGTCAAACCCATTTCGGTTTTTCCTTTGCTCTCTCTCTACTGCTCATTTAAGTTACTGTTACAAAAAGGTGCTGCTAAATGTAGGCCGTCTTAGCTATCCTGTACTTTGGGACAATGCCACATTTGAACATGGTCTGCTCTGCATTCGTGTTAAACCTTCACTGTCAGCTACACCAAAGTGTTCAACAAGCCTGGTTTAAAGACATCCGTATCAAACAAATAAAGTGCTGGCTTCTGCACTGTTTAATATTAGTAGTATTAATTGCCATTTCAGGAGTGATTCTTACAGTGGAAAGTATACTGAACACTTACCTGCACTTCCCTCATGTAGCTCATCTTCCAGGGGCGGGGAGGTCATGGGCTGCAGTCCCCTCCCCACGACGACTGACAAATGCCAGCATCCAGCAGGTCAAAGGCCTCCGGGGGTCTGAGTACAGCAACATCAACTTCCTCTCACCTTAATCCTTACATGTTCAGCAATTCTTGCCTCCGATGTTGAATTTTATCTTTTCCCTTTTAAAATGAAGATCCGACGATGGATCAGTTTAACTCCTCGCCCTTGGCTCAGTGACATGACGCTGCTGGTCCAATCTTGTTAACAGGTCAAGAGTCACTCTGGTGGAGACAGCAGGTAACTAGATGTCTCTGGGTCAGTGGTTGAATTGTGGCTAAGTTATGTTTTTAAGTATTTGTACTTTACTACTTAAAATGTGATATATGGTTTTGAAGTAAAATGTACTCACTGTGGAATTAAAATGCTTCTGTTTCAGAAATAACTATGACAACATTAAATATGTTAGAAAAATTATATATTCATTCTCCTCCACATTTCCCTTTCTTCCATCTATCATATTTTTTCTTAAATGTCTGAGTTACTTAAGTTTGAATGTGTTGTGTGTTCCAATTTGGTTTTTTTAAAGAAACCACTGGAAAATGTCTGTTAAAGGAACAGATGTTAACCCTATTTCTTATCTGTCGTTACTGTTTTCAATACGCAAATATTTTTCTTCTGTTCTGCCTTGTACTGCTTATATTTTGGTGTTTTCTGGTATTAATCAAAACTTACCATGTTTGCTACAAGGCTCCTTCCCGACCATTTCCATCCCAGCCTACTAGCACCTAAGGTTCTGCAGAGAGCATGAGAAGGGATGGACTCTGTGTGTTTTAAAATCATATTGAAAGTTCCAGGGGTATGCCGAGCCCTGGAAACAGAAGCGCACAGGTCAACAGTGTTTCTCTTTAGACAGATGACATCGGCTGGGTAGGAAGCAGAATGAGGGATGGAAGGAAGTCAGTTACATAGTGAATCTTAGGGCACTTGGTGTGGTTTTGTCCCTCCTTCAGTAAGGGGGTAACAGTGATCTGCTCTGAAGCTGTACAGAAAGGTCAACGGCATGCCTAGTTCCCTAGGGTGATGTGTCAAGTGCTGTGACAGGAGGAGTCAGAGGTCCAAGGGGTGCCGAGACAGCCCAGCCACAGAGAAGTGTGTGAAGAAAGGCTTGCTCAGAGCAGAGGCCTCTGAAGATCTCACCTGATCCGAAACCTTGCATTCTTCACAACACAAGAAGAGTTTCGAGAAATTCCTAATGCAGACCCTTTGTTGTCGTTTAGTTGCTAAGTCATGTCCAACTCTTTTGCAGCCCCATGGACTGTAGCCCGCCAGGCTCCTCTATCCATGGGATCTCCCAGGCGAGAATACTTAAGTGGGTTGCCGATTTTCTTCTCGAGGAGATCTTCCCGACCCAGGGATCAAACCTGCATCTCCTGCGTTGGCACGCAGATTGTTTACCGCTGAGCCACCAGGGAAGCACAGTGGAGACCTGTGAAGGAGGGAGGGGAAAAAACTATTAAGCAATTGTTTCCAACCATCCACTTTAAATGCCCAAAGGCTCAGGAATTTTGAGGTGATTTGAATTAACAAAACAGATATATTCAACTTGACATGAGACACCTTTTAACCTATGGTGGGTATCTGAATAGATCTAAAAAGCATGCAGGATGAAGCGAGCCCACAGTTACAATCATTTTACAACGGCAGTCCACATATACTGGCCACTATGGGAGATGTCTGGTCACTTCTGTGGTTTGGGTGATTTCAGATTTGATGGTGAAGTGGTCTTGTTTTATCTTGATCTACCCTAGTCACAGCTGCATAGTCTGGGGTTGGTACTCTATGGAGCTGGCAGGAGCTGGCCACACCAAGGCCTGGCCACTTTCCAGCTCTCATAAGATGGTTTCCTCTCTCACTAATCATACCTCTAATAATTTGTAGATTCCATTAGATGATAAAAGGTACCAAAATTCTATAATAGTCTCATTTTTCATCTACAGAGTTAAAATTCATTTTAGTTTTTAGTTTAAAATATGAAGGAAAAAGAAAACACAGTGAAGGGTGACTGTCATCTGGGAGTGATCCAGAACTCATCTGAAAAGGGAGTTGATGTACCAAATAGCGAACAGAAAGTCAAGTGAAATCAGCTCGGTTCCTGGCACATGATAAATAAGTTACAGACTTATTCACACCCTGAATTCTGAAGGAATCCATTCTTAGGAGCTCAGTAACAGAAAACATGTTTTATAACCAAATTAAATACTGCTAATTTTATTCCTTTTGTTAAATCCACTCATTTTAACATTAAAAATGACTTGCATTCTTTACAAATTAAAACAAAGACCCAAATGAAAATACGTTCCAGACATCAACAGGCACCTCCTTTTCGTTATATTCTGCTAAATCCATAAAGGAAAAATTTTCTTAAAAACACAAAATATAATCTCAACGCACACCCTACTCCCACCCCAACCCTCCAGTTTCTTTCTCTGTAGAGTCTCTTGATTCCAGGTGGAAGAGCTGGCAGTCTTTTCTGTTTCTCCAGCAACCACGACATCAATCACGTGGTCTGATGAGAGTTTGGTTTTTAAAAAAAATAACCACATGGCACACGTTTGGAATTTTCATTTCTAAAGATGCTCCTCCTGTGTGCTTTTGCATTTTACAAATTTTGCTATGAAAAAACCTATACAATCCTTATTTGCCAGCCAAACCAGGTCTTCTATGCTGGCGTCTCTCAGAGAACCAATGTCACGGTCCAGTGACCGCACTGCAGAGGGATCGAATCGCTGCAGCAGTTTCAACTGTTCAGGTGACAGGCCAGCTCCCAGCATCCCTTCTCCTCCTACCAGTGGGTCCTGCTCGGGAAAAGAATAAACACAGTGAACATCCTCATGTTAGTAAGAGTGCCTGTGCACAATTTATGTTGAAGACAAACTGAGTTGTAACTACCACCAATTGAAGAAACAGAAAAATAAGTAAATACCTTTGTGTGTGTGTATGTGTGTGTGAAATGGACATGCCACTTTTCTGGATGATAAAATAGGATAATGGAGAGAGCAGTCACTTGATGACTGAGCTCCTAGGATGGGCTTTATGCTCATCAAGGACCACAACATGCAGAAGGCCTGAGCACCAGTCAGCAACACATGGATTCCAGGTAAAGCTCTGCCACATCTTAGCTGTGTGACTTTAGGACAGTAACTTACCCATTTCCTCACCTACCAAACAGATAAAATACTCAGTTCTGAGGCTTAAATAAATAAGGTGATATCATGCCTGACATACAGTGGGCACTCAGTAAGTGAAACATCACTATCAGTAACATCAGGACATGAAAATTCAGCTTTATTTGTCAGACCCTCCCAAAGCTGACAGGAGGCATCTGAAAATGCCTCTCTCTGGTCCATACCAATTGGATGATAAAAATTCTTTTTTGGTGGTTTTTAAATGTGCTAAAGTATTTAAAGAGATGAGAAAACTAAGCCTGCACTGATTAGAAGAATAAGGAATCATAAGGAACTGAGTGATCTGCGTAAACCACTACTACAAAACCTGCACAAGCCTAACTTCAAGCACCATTTCACAGATAAATGTTTATGTTACTGAAGACACATTTTCTTAGGCTTATATCAGAAAACCTAACCGTCTACTAACGCATGGTGGGTTCCATCTCTTGTAGTATAATACACTGAATATATATGCATACACACACACACACAAAATTCAAGTGAATTCTCAAGTCTTCTTTTCATCTATAATGTAATTATATTAATTTTTGAGTCTAGAAAACATCTCCAGATTGCTTTCTAGTTATGTACCCAATTACTTACTAGAATTCTGTCCGGAAAGTCTGACGTTAAACATCCAATGTATCTGAATTAACGTGAACATTACTACAGATTTAAACCTAGTCTCAAACATCATGGGCTAAAAAAATTCTAGTCATAAATATATCTGAATAAAAACCAGAACTAAAAGGCAGTGCTAAGTAAAAGAAAGTACAAGGGCATTTTTAAAATGTTCTAGATCTTATCTAAGAAACCAAAGGAAGAGATAAACCTGCACTTTGGCTAGTCTTTTGAATCCCAGTTATTAAAGCCTGTATGGGCTCTGACATGTCATGAGAAAAAATGCTCACCAATTCCCCTACCAGAAAAATACGGACTGAGAGAGGGGAAAACAGTTTAAGAAACAAAATTCCGAATAACATGAACAAGAGCCACAAGCCAAACGTATCAAAAATCCACCTGAGTTCTGTGGTCATTTTAACACATTCTTTACTGGGGCGTTTTTGCAGAAACTGACACCTGTGTCTGGCAATGCGTTATGTAAGTGAATGCTGATACGCCTCCGGTCGAGAACATCTGGATACAAAATACGGATTAACACATCTCTGGTCAGTAAGGGTGAAGGCCTGGAAATCCAGGATCAGGCTGTGAAAATTCCAGATGTGCCAGGAGCATCTGGAATGGCTTTCATCAGAGAAACCGCCTTGAGCTCCACAAGATTTGTTTCAGGAGTTTGACGTGACGATCCCTTCGTGTAACTCTCTGGGTTTATCCCTACGCTTACGTTTCCATGACCTATCGGACCACCCAGAGAGAGCTGCCACGGTCCTCACCTGGTGCTGAAGCTGAAGGCTGGGAAACGTCTCGAGGGCCCAGGCAACCTGCTCCTCATTCTCTGCCAGGGTGATGGTGCAGGTGCTGTACACCAGCACGCCCCCCGGCTTGAGCAGCTCCGCTGCCTGAAGACAAGAGCGGTCAGAGCATGGGCATCATGAGAGCAAGCACACGTTAGAAATGTATGTAAATGTATATGCAAAATAACATCTGGAAGTGGAATTATTTGCACAGAACATCTATTGAACACTGGCAGAAGACCTCAGCCTTCTGAAGGGACAAGAAAACCTCCACATAACCAGGCAAAAGAAAAAGGCTAGAGAATGGAATCAGGATGGGCCCTGCATCCCAGGGAGAGAGCTGTGAATGGAGGAGGAGAGATTCCTGCACCCTGGCAAGTCCCCTTGCTGGCGGTGGAAGAACCCATCCAGTCTGCAGAACCCAGAGAGGAGTGGCCTGCTCAGAAGGCTGGCACCACTCCCCTGCGCTCCTCCGTCTGAGATGTTCGTCTGCCGGTACGGGGCGGGGGGGGGGGGGGGGTGAGGAGGATCAGGTTTTGCAGACAGTCCCAGGGAGAGGCCCGGGGTTGGCTGCACGGGGACAGCTTGAAGTGTGGCAAGTGAGGCTGCGCACAGCAGCAGCCAGGGCCTGACAGAGAGGCAAGGCACCGTTGTCGGGGGGCACCCCAGGACAGAGGCAGAGAAGCCATAAGAGCTGCTTTCCCCATGCCTGTTTTAGGCAACAGGACGATGGTCACACAAGCTCTGGGGGCGGGTGCGTGGGCTTCACAGGCAGGCCCAGGCCACTCCCACCACTGACAGACCTGCAGGTGGGCACTGGTCACCCCCCTGCTATCCCAGGAATGCGCAACGGCCACCAACCTGCATACCCGTAACGAGGGGACAAGGGCCAGCACATACCGAGGAAAGAGGAAGCAAGTATCACCCCCTCAATACAGAGGGGTAGAAGGACCTGACCTCTCTTCTCACAGAAACACCATGACCACAACGAACTGCCAAACCACTGCCAACACAAGAGGACTGGAACCTACCAGTAAAGATAGTCCGCTTCCAAAGGCGAGGAGGAGGCCACAGCGAGGCGGCAGGAGGGGCACTTTTGCAACATAAATCCCATACCCACCAGTGGGCGACCCACTAACTAGAAAGTAATTATATGGCAGAGGTTTTCCCAGAGCAAACGTTTTGCGCATCACGTCAGGTCCAGCCTGAGGGTCTGGCATCGAGAGGAGGAGCCTCCAGGACATCTGCTTTGAAGACCAGCGGGGCTTGAATGCAGGACCTCCACAGGACGGGGGAAAACAGAGACTTCAGTCCGGGAGGGCACACCAAGATTTCAGAGGCACTGGGACCCAGTGCAAAGCAGTAACTCCACAGGAGCCTCGGCTGGACCTACCTGTGGGTTGTGGAGGGTCTTAGGGAGGCAGGAGTTGGCTGCGGCTCCCTGTGGGAAGCAAGGTCACTGGCAGCAGAGACCCCAGGGAATACCGATTGGCGTAAGCTCTCCAGGAGGTCTTTTAGCACCAAGACCTGGCCCTGCCCAACAGCCTACAGCATCAGAACATCTTGGACCAAACAACCAGCAAGACAAGAACACACAGACTCACCACCCATCAGCAGACAGGATGCCTGAAGCTATACTGAGCTCACACACAACACTAAATGAAATAAGCCCAACAGAGAAAGACAAATATCGTATGACATCAGTTATGTGTGGAATCCAAAAAAATGATACAAAGGAATTTACGTACAAAACAGACTCACAGACTTCAAAAACAAATCTACGATTACCAAAGGGGAAAGGTAGCAGGGAGGGATATACTAGGAGGTGGAATTAACATATATATATTACTATATATGTAAATACATAATCAGCCAGCAATTACTATATAGCACAGGAACTCTATCAATATTCTGTAATAACTTATATGGGAAAAGAATATGAAAAACAGTAGATATATGTATAACTGAAACACAGCACTGTAAACCAACTGTACTCCTATAAAATAAAAAAGGACACATGCACTCCCATGTTCATAGCAGTGCTGTTTATAATAGCCAAGGCACAGAGGCAACATCAACAGAGCAATGGGTAAAGAAGATGTGGCGCATATATACAAGTCAGATGTCAAAAACAAATACAGTTACCAAAGGGGAAAGGTGGAAGGGAGGGATAAATTAGGAGTCTGGGATTAATACCTTGGGAAAGACCCTGATGCTGGGAAAGATTGAAGGTAGGAGGAGAAGGGGACAACAGAGGATGAGACAGTTAGATGGCATCACTGACGCGATGGACACGAGTTTGAGCAAGCTCCGGGAGTTAGTGAAGGGCGGGGAAGCCTGGTGTGCTGCAGTCCATGGGCTCACAAAGCGTAAAACAGCTGAGCAACTGAATTGACTGACTGACTGGGATTAATATACACACACTACTATATGTAAGATGGGCTTCCCAGGTAGCACAGTGGTAAAGAATCCACTTGCCAAGGCAGAAGGCACAGATTAGATTCCTGGCTTAGGAAGATCCCCTGGAGAAGAAAATGGCAACTGGCCCCAGGATTCTCACCTGAGAAATCCCATGGACAGAGGAGCCTGGCAGGCTATAGTCCATGGGGTTGTTAAAGAGTTGGACATGACTGAGCAACTGAACAACTATATATATATATAATCGACAAGGACCTACTGTCCAGCATAGGGAACTCTGCCCAAGGTTATATGGCAGCCCGGGTGGGAGGGGAGTTTAAGGGAGAATGGATACATGTGTATATATATGGCTGAGTCCCTTTGCTGTGCACCTGAAACTATCACAACACTGTTAACTGGCTATACCCGAATATCAAATAAAAAGTATAAAGAGAAAAATATGATTATTGAAAAAACAATGTTCCAGACCAGATGCATTTCATTAGTTCAGAGCTGTTTCAGCCCATCTGGACCAAGACTTTCCCCAAATATGATCATTCAGTTTCATGGGTTTAGATACCATTTTTATGCTGAAAATTCACCATTTTTAGCTGAGACTCCTTTTTGATTTCTGTTACCATATATTCAACTGCTTTCTCAATACTTTTCCCATCCCACACTGAAAGCCTGCCTTCCTCTGAAGTCTCCCGGAGAAGTACCCCCCGAGCCTTCCTGGGGTGTAGGCCCCAACCCTGGATCATCTTTCATGCCTCTTTCCCTCACGTTCCGTCCATCAAGTAAATCCTCTTGACTCTACCTTCAGAACAGACCCAGGAGTCTCACGACTCTCACTGCTGCCATTCTCCTCCTAGTTTCATGATTTTTTTTCACCTGGATTATTCCAACTGTTTCCTACCTGCTTCGTTCCCTTCTCCTCCCATCTATTCTCAACACAGCGACCCAAGTGGTGCTTTTAAAACTGCCTCTTCTCAGGTCAAAACCCTTCCCTGGGGAGTTCCCTGGTGGCCAAAGACTGCTTTCATGGCTGGGGCCTGGGTTCAACCCCTGGTCAGGAACTAAAACCATGCAAGCCGCTAGGGTATTCTATGTCATCACCTGGAGTCAAAGCCCACGTCCTCAGAGTGGCCCTCCCCACCCTGTGTACGTACAGAAGCCCCCCCGCAGCCTTCCCCTCTGTGTGCCTGGCTTGTCCTGCCTGAGCCCCACCAGCCTCTGTGATTCTGGCATGTGTGGCACCCCTGACTTAGGATCTCTGCAGCAGCCCGGACAGCCTGCCCCTTCCCTGCAGGGCTTGCTCCCAGCACATCATCCATGTCTCCCTGCTCCCACTTTGGGTGCCCCACTTCCCAGCTCCTCTCTTCAGTTTGCTCTACAGTCACTCCTTGGATACACAAAATCACTTACTCATCTCTCTGTTTATATTCCTCCCCAGTTAGAAATGCAGGTGGCACTAGTGGTAAAGAACCTGTCTGCCAATGCAGAAGATGTAAGAAATGCAGATTCAGTTCCTGAGTCAAGAAGGTCCCCTGGAGGAGGGCACGGTAATGCACTCCAGTATTCTTGCCTAGAGAATCCCATGGACAGAGGAGCCTGGCAGGCTTGACTCCAGGGGGTTGCAAAGAGTTGGACACAACTGAAGCAACTTGCAAAGCACAGTACCAGTTAGAATGGAAACCCCACGTAAGCTGTAACAAACCAGTATCAATGTGTCCTTGCGATTGCTTCATACAAGAAAACTGTGTTGTGATAAAAACTGTAAAAATTATTGTGATGATTCATTTAGCAAAAAGAGCTGGACAGGAGGGTTTTCTTATGTATCAAAACTTATCTATAATTATGTCATCTATGTACTAAAACAATACATAAATTACTTTAGTTGGAAAAAAAAAGAAGAAACCTCATGTAAAAGGGCAAAGGTTAACTATCATATCATCAGCACCTAGCACTGCAGCATACAGGAGCTGCCCAGTGAGTATGTGTTCAGGAACTAAAGCGTAATATGAAAATGAACCTGTCCCAAATAATTAAAGCTTTTTTCAAATCCCCAAATTTTTAAAAAATGTTAGTGAACATCTTAAAAAAAATAAGCATATATTATTATCTGTTAACCACAGTACACTGATTAAAATTTAAACTTTGCCAGCTGCTGTTTGAGCATATTACATGGCTTTCCTCAACAAATCTTATCACTGCCAGAGGAACGGTCACTGTCTCCAGAGGCAACCCCATCAGGTGGAGGCATCCTCCCCATTTCTCAGTCATGAAACCCAGGTATCCAGAGCAACTGATGCGGAGACACCGTATCCACAGCCTCAATTCCACCCTCACCCAAAGGCTCATGTGTCGGATTTTACTCTCTCTTGCACACGGTCAGCTGCTCCTTGTCACTAAGACCAACACATCTCCTCCCAAATGGCCTCTTAAAATGCCTAAATGAGTTGAAACACACAAAAAGCCAAGTCTCTTACAACAGGGTCCTAATTTTTTATCCTCAGCCTTCCCTGGTGGCCCAGCGCTAAAGATTCTGCCTGCCAATGCAGGAGACGTGGGTCTAATCCCTGGGTCAAGAAGATCCCCTGGAGAAGGAAATGGCTACCCACTCCAGTATTCTTGCCTGGGAAAACCCATGGACAGAGGGGTCTGGCAGGCTACAGTCCATGGGGTCGCAAAGAGTCGTACACGACTTAACGACTAAACAAGAGCAACATCATTTTACCCTAACATCAAAGTGGGCTGTAGCTATAAGCAAAGCTTCTTTTTCTCTGCTTGCTGTTTTAACTTCCAGGATGTGTTCTCTCAAGACTGTCAAGAATAAAAAGCTGAAACAACCCACTCCCAGTGCCACTTTTGGGTAGGAAAGGAGGCACCAGGAGTGCTGAAGAGAAAGGCACTCAAAGACAACTTCAGAGGGGGAATCATCGGAGCATACTTGCTGTTGCTGTAGCCTGTATGTTTATGATTAGAGAGCTGAGAGGAAATGGCAGGACTGTCTTTGATCCAATGCTGTGTCTATCCTGGGAAATCCACTAAATCATGTTTGCACGGCTGAGAGAAATTCTCACGTATTTTATCAGGGCCTCCTGTGAAACATCCTAGAGACCAGTTCGACTTGCTAAGTTTGCCGGGTCCTTCTACATCCTACACTGGATGCTGTCATGTCCCAATTTCATGACTGCGTGATTCACCTCTGCTGGATTTCCCACATTTAATTCACTAAGATGATTAGGAACTCTATTAAAAAGCTATTTATCTATTTATCTATCCAATTATTTTTGCCATGCCACACAATATAAGAAATCTTAAATCCCCCTTCGGAGATGGCACCTATGCCCTCCCGCAAGCACTGTCTTAACCACTGGACTGCCAGGGAAGACCCAAAAGTATTTTATTTTATATCCAAATGTTTTACATCAGTTAGTAACTCTATGTTAACAAGCCTCTACTTTTAAGATAAAGCAGAATGTTTCAAATTCATTCAGTGTCTCAGAGAAGAAATTCTACTACTGCCTGCGATGAGAGAATAAGTCAACATAAAAGAAGATACGGCTTCTGGTGCTGTGTGTGGTATATATAAAATTTACCATTTTAACCATTTTTAAGTGTAAAATTCAATGGCATTAAGTATTAATACATTCACACTGTTGTACAACTATCACCATTATCTATCACCTAAACTCTTTCATCATTCCAAATTGAAACTCTGAAACATGAAACATTAACTCCCCATTCATCCTCCTGCCCCTTCAGCCTCCAGTAACCTATATTCTACTTTCTGTCTCTATGAATTTGCCTTTTCTAGACACTATATAACCGAATCACACATACCATTTGATCCTTTTGTGTCTGGCTTATATAATTCAGCATAATACGTTCAAAATTCATCCATGTGGTAGCATGCATCAGAATTTCATTCCTTTCCAAGGCTGGCTAAAGTGCCATTGTTTGTACAAACCACATTTTAGTTATCCATTCATCTACTGAGGGACACACAGGCTTTTTTCCCCACATTTTAATTACTGTAAATAATGCTGCTATGAACACTGTTCTCAGTCTTTAAAGTATCAAACTAGGTCACCTTTCTTCCACAACAAAGTAGCATCACATACCACAGTGAAGAGTTTTCGCTGTAATGGTTGATATGACATCACTTCTTTCAAAGTCCAAGTACAAGCCATGTTTGGCCTTTGTCCCATTCCACTGCAGGGAGCATCGAGAAGAATTCGGTCAAACGATTCTGGTAAGAATGGAGGTTCTCCTGTAAAGAAAATTATAAACATATTTGTGGAAGAGCACAGACAGCTCCAGTACTCTAGGAATTCCACCAGAGGGCTCCAGGATCTTTCCAGGCTATCCTGGGGGATGGGGGGTCGGGGGTGGGGGGTGGGGTGGCACAGAGCTTTTGCAACTAGGGAACCCATCAGTGGGTGCCAGAACCCACCGTGCTGTCCCATGAGGGCGTATATACCAACCCCCACACACACTGGGAAATCTATCCGCAGGTGCTAGGACCTGCCCACGGGGTCCCAGGAGGGCAGGAATAGCTCCCCTAACTAAGACATTTGCCCAGAAGATGGGCTGAAACCACAGCTGAACCTCAGGAGCTATGTGAGGAAGAAGGAAGAGCTGAAATCTCTCCTCACAGCTGCTCAAACTGCGAAGTCACATCTCTGTTGACAGCTGCCTAAACTCAGCACCTACAAAACATCCAAAACCACTCCTGCAGCTGGGACAGGTCTGGCTCTATCAGCCATAAATAAGAACAGACCAACTATAATTAAAAATCTTCCAACACACAAAAAAAGCCCAGAACCAGATGGCTTCATAGGTGAATTTTATTAAACATTTAGAGAAGAGGTAACATCTCTTCTCAAAATCTTCCAAAAAACTGCAGAGGAAGGAACACTTTCTAAGCTCAACCTATGAACGGCCACCATCAGACAAGTGTTAGTCACTCAGTCGTGTCCGACTCTTTGCGACCTCAAGGACTGTAGCCCACCAGGCTCCTCTGCCCATGGGGTTTTCCAGGCAAGAATACTGGAGTGGGCAGCCATTCCCTTCTCCAGGGGATCTTCTCAATCCAGGGATGGAACCTGGGTCTCCTGCATTGGCAGGTGGATTCTTTATCATCTGAGCCATCTGAAAGCAAGAAGTATGTGAAAGTCGCTCAGTCATGTCTGACTCTTTGTGACCCCATGTGCTGTAGCTGGTTAGGCTTCTCTGTCCATGGGATTTTTCCGGCAAGAACAATGGAGTGGGTTGCCATTTCCTTCTCCCCTTCAGACAGATACCATCAAAAGAGACAATTACAGACCAGTATCACTGAAGAGTATAGACACAAAAATCCTCAACAAAACATTTGCAAACCAAATTCAACAACATAGTAAAAGGATCATACACCATAATCAAGTCGGATTTATCCCAGGGATATAAGGATTTTTCAGTATCCAGAGACCAATCAGTGTGATATATAAGATTAAAAAATTAAAGAATAAAACCATATGATCATCTCTATAGATACAGAAAAAGCTTTCAACAAAATTCAACACTCATTTATAAGAAAAACTCTCCAAAAAGCAGGCACAGAGGGAACATATCTCACCATGAGAATAGTCATATATGACAAATCCACAACAAACATCATAAAGAAACAAAGTGAAGTCGCTCAGTCCTGTCCGACTCTTTGCGACCCCATGGACTGTAGCCTACCAGGCTCCTCTGTCCATGGGATTTTCCAGGCAAGAATACTGGAGTGGGTTGCCATTTCCTTTTCCAGGAAATCTTCCCAACCCAGGGATCAAAAGTGGGTCTCCGGCATTTATAGGCAAACACTTTACCATCTGAGCCAGCAAGGAATGGTAAAAAACTGAAAGCATTTCCACTAAGATCAGGAACAAAACAAAGATGTCCACCCTCGCCACTATTACCCAACATAGTTTTGGAAGTTCTAGCAGTGGCAAGCAGAGAGGAAAAAGAAATACAAAGAACCAAATTGGAAAAGAAGTATAACTGACACTGTTGGCAGATGACATGATACTATACATAAAAAATTCTAAAGATCCCACCAGAAATCTACAGGATACCCAAGTAATACACAGAAACCTCTTGCATTCTTGAACTTCCTTTGTGGCACAGTGGGTAAGAATCCGCCTACCAATGCAGGGGACATGGGTTTGATCCCTGGTCTGGGAAGACTCCACATGCCACAGAGCAGCTAAGCCCGTCCGCCACAACTACTGAAGACTGCCTGCTCGAGGGCTAGCAAGCTACAACTACTGAAGACTGCATGCTCGAGGGCTAGCAAGCTGCAACTACTTGAATCTGCACGCTGCAACCACTGAAGCCTGCACACCTAGAGCCTGTGCTCCACAAGAGAAGCCACCTCAGAGTCGCCTGTGCACCGCAACTAGAGCAGCCCCTGCTCTCAGCAATTACGCAAAGCTCATGTGCAGTGATGAAGACCCAGTGCAGCCAAAAATAAGTCAATACAGCAGCGTGTACATCTCACACACACACACAAGAAATCTCTTGCATTCTTACACACTAACAATGAAAGATTAGAAATAGAACTTAAGGAAACAATCCCATTTACCAGCACATCAAAAAGAATTAAATACCTAGGAATACATCTACCTAACAAGGCACAAGACCTCAGAAACTATAAGATACTGATGAACAAAATCAGAGATGACACAAACAAATGGAAACATATACCATGTTCTTGGGTTGGAAGAATCAATACCGTGAAAATGACCATACCACCCAAAGCAACCTCTAAATTCAATGCAATTCCTATCAAATTACCAACGACATTTTTCACAGAACTAGAACAAAAAATTCTACAATTTGTATAAAAACAAAAAAAACCCTGAATAGCCAAAGTAGTCTTCAGAAAGAAAAACAGAGCAGGAAGGCCCTGTCCTCATACTATACTACAAAGCTATAGTCATCAGAACTGTATGATACTAGAACAAACCCGGAAATATAAATCAATGGGACAAGATACAAAGTCCAGAGATAAACCCATACACCTATGGTCATCTACTCTGTAACAAAAGAGGCAAGAGTATACAATGAAGAAAAGACAGCCCCTTCAATTAATGGTGCTGGGAAAACTAGACACTTAGAAGTAAAAGAATGAAGTTAGAATACCCCCTAACACCAGACACAAAAATAAACACAAAATGGATTCAACACCTAATGTAAGGCCAGACACTATAAAACTCACAGAGAAAAACATTGGCAGAACACTCTTTGACATAAATCATAGCAGTGTCTTTCTTGACCCACCTCTTAATGAAAATAAAAACAAAAATAAACTAGTGGGACCTAAATAAACTTGAAAGCTTTTGCACAGCAAAGAAAACCATAAACAAAACACAGCCCTCATAATGGGAGACAATATTTGCAGATGAAGCAACTGACAAGGGATTAATTGCCAAAATATACAAACAGCTCATGCAGCTCTACATTAAAAAAACAAACAACCCAACTGAAATATGAGCAGAAGAACTAAACAGTCATTTCTTCAAAGAAGACATACAATGGCCAAAAAGATGGTCAACATCGCTCACTCATTATTAGAGAAACACAAATCAAAACTGCATTGAGTTATCACCTCAAACCAGTTTGAATGGCCTTCATAAAAAAAAATCTACAAACAATAAATGCTGGAGAGGGCATGGAAAAAAGGGAAACCCCCTACCCTGTTGGTGGGAATGTAAATTGGTACACCCAATACGGAGAACAGTATGGAGGTTCCTTTAAAAACTAAAAATAGAACTACTGTATGACCCAGCAACCCCACCCATGGGCATATATCCACAGAAAACCATAATTCCAAAAGATACATGCATAACCTCAATGTTCATCACAGCACTCTTTACAACAGCCAAGGCATGGAAGCAACCTAAATGTTCATCGACAGAGGAATGGATAAAGAATATGTGGTGCCTATATTCAATGGAATATTACTCAGCCATAAAAAAGAACAAAGTGGTGCCACTTAAATGAATGCACTGTCATACTGAGTGAAGTTACACCCATAAAGACAAATATCATATAATATTGCTTCTTTATGGGATCTAAAAAAAAATACAAATGAACTTAGTTACAAAATACAAGTAGTATCACAGGTGTGAAAGAAACTCATAGTTACTGAGGGATAAGGGAGGAGGGATAAATTGGGAGAATGGGATTGACATATACACACTACTGTTTATATAGCTAACTAACAAGGTGCTATTGTGTAGCAGGGGGAACTCAGTCCTCTATAATGCCCTATATGGAAAAAAAATCTTTAAAAAGGTTAGGTGTACGTATATGTACAACTGAATCACGCTGCTGTACACCTAAAACTAACACAACTTTGTAAATCAACTGTGTGTGCTGTGCTATGCTTAGTCACTCAGTGGTATCTGACTCTTTGAGATTCCATGGATGGTAGCCCTTCAGGCTCCTCTGTTCATGGGAATTCTCTAGGCAAGAATATTGGGAGTGGGTTGCTATGTCCTCCTCCAGGGGATCTTCCTGAGCCAGGAATCAAACCCAGGTCTCCCACATTGCAGGCAGATCCTTTACCATCTGAGCCAACAGAGAAGCCCAAGAATACTAGAGTGGGTACCTGTCCCTTCGCCAGGGGATCTTCCCAATCCAGGAATTGAATCAGGGTCTCCTGCATTGCAGGCAGATTCTTTACCAGCTGAGCTTCCATGGGAGCCCTCCCGTAAAAATTTTTTTTTTAAAAAACTTATTTGCTCTCTGCCCTATTAGCACAGAAAACTCCTGAGAAAGATGCAATGATCAGGAATTTAAGATAATAATCTAGAATAGAAAGTAATGACAAACAATTTCTCCATTCAACCAAGTAGCCGGTTAAGCTGACTGATTTACATGTAAAAAGGTTAAAGATGTCATTATTATTGAATTTACTGATATAGCACAGTTCAGTTTAGTCGCTCAGTTGTGTCCATCTCTTTGCAATCCCATGAACCACAGCACCCCAGGCCTCCCTGTCCATCACCAACTGCCAGAGTCCACCCAAACCCATGTCCATTGAATCGGTGAAGCCATCCAGCCATCTCATCCTCTGTCGTTCCCTTCTCCTCCTGCCCTCAATCTATCACAGCATCAGGGTCTTTTCAAATGAGTCAGCTCTTCGCATCAGGTGGCCAAAGTATTGGAGTTCCAGCTTCAACATCAGTTCTTCCAATGAACACCCAGGACTGTTCTCCTTTAGGATGGACTGGTTGGATCTCCTTGCAGTCCAAGGGACTCTCAAGAGTCTTCTCCAACACCACAGTTCAAAAGCATCAATTCTTCGGTGCTCAGCTTTCTTCACCATCCAACTCTCACATCCATACATGACTGCTGGAAAAACCATAGCCTTGACTAGACAGAGCTTTGTTAGCAAAATAATGTCTCTGTATTTTAATATGTTGTCTAGGTTGGTCATAACTTTCCCTCTAAGGAGTAAGCGTCTTTTAATTTCATGGCTGCAATCACCATCTGCAGTAATTTCGGAGCCCAGAAAAATAAAAATCAGCCACTGTTTCCCCATGCATTTGCCATGAAGTGATGGGACTAGATGCCACGATCTTAGTTTTCTGAATGTTGAGCTTTAAGCCAACTTATTCACTTTCCTCTTTCCCTTTCAGCAAGAGGCCCTTTAGTTCTTCTTCACTTTCTGCCATAAGGGTGGTGTCATCTGCATATCTGAGGTTATTGATATTTCTCCCGGCAGTCTTGATTCCAGCTTGTGCTTCCTCCAGCCCAGCATTTCTCATGATGTACTCTGCATATAAGTTAAATAAGCAGGGTGACAATATACAGCCTTGATGTACTCCTTTTCCTATTTGGAACCAGTCTGTTTTTCCATGTCCAGTTCTAACTGTTGCTTCCTGACCTGCATACAAGTTTCTCAAGAGGCAGGTCAGGTGGTCGAATTCCCATCTCTTTCAGAATTTTCCACAGTTTATAATGATCCACACAGTCAAAGGCTTTGGCATAGTCAGTAAAGCAGAAATAGATGTTTTTCTGGAACTCTCTTGCTTTTTCGATGATCCAGCAGATGTTGGCAATTTGATCTCTGGTTCCTCTGCATTTTCTAAAACCAGCTTGAACATCAGGAAGTTCACAGTTCACGTATTGCTGAATGAAGCCTGGCTTAGAGCATTTTGAGCATTACTTTACTAGCGTGTAAGATGACTGCAATTGTGCAGTCGTTTGAGCATTCTTTGGCATTGCCTTTCTTTGCAATTGGAATGAAAACTGAACTTTTCCAGTCCTGTGGCCACTGCTGAGTTTTCCAAATCTGCTGCCATATTGAGTGCAGCACTTTCACAGCATCATCTTTCAGGATTTGAAAGAGCTCAACTGGAATTCCATCACCTCCACTAGCTTTGTTTGTAGTGATGCTTCCTAAGGCCCACTTGACTTCACATTCCAGGATGTCTGGCTCTAGGTGAGTTTGAGTGATCACACCATCATGATTATCTGGGTTGTGAAGATCTTTTTTGTACAGTTCTCCTGTGTATTCTTGCCACCTCTTTCTAATATCTTCTGCTTCTGTTAGGTCCATACCATTTCTGTCCTTTATTGAGCCCATCTTTGCATGAAATGTTCCCTTGGTATCTCCAATTTTCTTGAAGCGATCTCTGTTCCCATTCTGTTTTTTCCTCTATTTCTTTGCACTGATCACTGACGAAGGCTTTCTTTTCTCTCCTTGCTATTCTTTGGAACTCTGCATTCAAATGGTTTTATCTGTCCTTTTCTCCTTTGCTTTTCACATCTCTTTTTTTCACAGCTATTTGTAAGGCCTCCTCAGACAGCCATTTTGCTTTTTTGCATTTATTTTTCTTGGGATTTGATTCCTGTCTCCTGTACAGTGTCACAAACCTCTGTCCACAGTTCATCAGGCACACTGTCTATCAAATCTAGTCCCTTAAATCTATTTCTCACTTCCACTGTATAGTCATAAGAGATTTGATCTAGATCATATCTGAATGGTCTAGTGGTTTTCCCCACTTTCTTCAATTTAAGTCTGAAATGGGCAATAAGGAGTTCACAGTCAGCTCCCAGTCTTGTTCTTGCTGACTGTATAGAGCTTCTCTATCTTTGGCTGCAAAGAATATAATCAATCTGATTTCAGTGTTGACCATCTGGTGATGTCCATGTGTAGAGTCGTCTCTTGTGTTCTTGGAAGAGAGTGTTTGCTATGACCAGTGCGTTCTCTTAGTAGAACTCTATTAGCCTTTGTCCTGCTTCATTCTGTACTCCAAGGCTAACTCTACCTATTACTCCAGGTGTTTCTTGACTTCCTACTTTTGCATTCCAGTTCGCTATAATGAAAAGGTCATCTTTCGGGGGTTTTGGTTCTAGAAGATCTTGTAGGTCTTCACAGAACTGTTCAACTTCAGCTTCTTCAGCATTACTGGTCGGGGCATAGGCATGGATCACCGTGATATTGAATGGTTTGCCTTGGAAATGAACAGAGATCATTCTGTGGTTTTTGAGACTGCATCTAAGTACTGCATTTTGGACTCTCTTGTTGTCTATGATGGCTACTCCACTTCTTCTACGGGATTCCTGCCCAAAGTAGTAGATATAATGGTCACCTGAGTTAAATTCACCCATTCCAGTCTATCTTAGTTCACTGATTCCCAGAATGTCGATGTTCACTCTTGCCATCTCCTGTTTGACCACTTCCAATTTGCCTTGATTCATGGACCTAACATTCCAGGTTCCTATGCAATGTTGCTCTTTACAGCATCGGACCTTGCTTCTATCACCAGTCACATCCACAGCTGGGTGTTGTTTTGCTTTGGCTCCATCCCTTCATTCTTTCTGGAGTTATTTCTCCACTGATCTACAGTAGCATATTGGGCACCTAGTGACCTGGGGAGTTCATCTTTCAGTGTCCCATCTTTTTGCCTTTTCATACCGTCATGGGGTTCTTAAGGCAAGAATGCTGAAGTGGTTTGCCATTCCCACACAAGCCAAGGTTTAATCAAATGAGACTTAATACCCTCGATGTCAGAAGCCACACTTCATCAGATCTAGGACCTGAAATTAATTCTAGTATCTTACTGCAGACAGCTCCAGAAAGAGAGAGTACCTTTCAGGTTCTAGTCAAACATATCAGTTCTACGATTCCTTGGGCTCCTTGCTACTGCAGCCATGGGCAAGGCTGTGCTCTAGAACAAGTCTACATACCTCCAAATCCAATCTCCCACGGGTTTCCCTTTGCATTCACTTATGTAAGTTTCTCCACTCCAACTTCTCCTCTAGTGTTACTGGAGAAAGTCATGAAACCAAATGGGTCTGCTTATATATTTATGCTACATAACTGTAAGATATTATTGCTAACTGATTTTACACTAAGCTAGCTGATTTCCTACAGCACCCACTGCAATGTTTCAAGTCACATCCCAAGAGAACCTTCTGCTTTTCTCTGATTGTAAAACTACTAGACACAAGCTCTTATCAATTTAACTTCTCTCTATCTACAACCATCCTTGCTTTCTTATCAACTGCCTCCAAAGAAATATCTTATCAAGGTAAGCAATTATTTTTTAAATTTTTAACAACTTATTGACCAAAGACTTGTTAATCTTTTGTTATCTGAATGTTACTGACCAGAAAGTTAACAAATTGCTGGTCACAGGCATTAGTTTCTACAAAAGTACCCTGGTCAATAATGTGTTAATAGATACTGATAAAATCTTCTTGAAAGATATGCCAATTTACACTACCAGTAGCATGAGTGTAATTATGTTATAGATCTTTTATTTTTTCATTATATGGTCACACTGTCTTTGCTGCCTTTCTACTGGAAGTTATCTTTTTCTCACTGATTTGTTTAGAAGAGCTCTTTGTACATCAAGGATATTAATCTCGCCTTTCTTAAATATTTTACAAATATTCCCCACAATTTGCCACCTGCCATAGGTTTTTAAACATATATAAATGTTAGGTATTAAATTTATATTTTTCTTTGCTTAGTTCTATGTTTGCTTTCATGCTTCAAAATCTTCCCCCTTATGAAATCAAATAAATGTTCAACTATATCTGCTTCTAGTTACCTTCCCAGTTTAATTCCTGACATTAAGCTTTAATCCATGTTGAAGTTACTTTTGTGTATTATCCTTTCCCCCAACTGTGCAAAAAAATCATCTCAGAACTATTTATTGACAAATTTACTCTTCCCTCTAGGTCTGAAATGCTAATTTTATCCTATGCTAAATTCGTCTATACATTTGAACCTATTTCAAAGGCTATCTGTTCTGCTCCAAATATGCTAGTACTTAAGCTCTATTTTCCTGAGCTCCAAGTTAACCCATTTCTACTCTGCTGTGTGATGCTGAGGTGGGAACTCTGAGCTAAGATACTTCTTTGCCTATTGGTTTCAAGATTCACCAACAGGAGGCAGAGAAGCAACGAAGGTGGACAGAGGATGAACAATAACAGGGGTAGTCAGCAGGAGATGATCCTTCCTGAAGGCTTGTTGTTTCTGTCTAAACAATCCCAGGCACAGCCCTTTGCCTCAGCAGCTACAGTTTCCAGCTTTTTCCCTTAAGGACCACAAAGCAGATAGAGCCCCCTACCTCTATGGCAAGTGGCAATAGAGTGGCAAGTTCCTGCTACCTGAGATCACCTGCTCTGAATCCTGAGTAGCAGCGAATTAACACCCTTTTCCTTGGAGTTTTGAATCCCGGCTCCAGGGAGCCCCTCCCTAAACTTTGTGGAGTTCAGAAATAAACCCGTGCACTTACAGTCAATGAACCTATGGCAAAGAAGGCTACAATACACAGGAAGAAAACAAAAATTTTCAATAAGTGATTTTGGGAAAACTGGACAACAACATGCAAAAGAATGAAGTTAGAACATTTTCTCACACTGTATATTTTTTAAAAAACTCAAAATGGATAAAAGTCCTAAATGTATGACCAGAAACCACAAAACTCTTCTTAGAAAACATAGGTAGTACACCCTTTTATAGAAGTCTTAGCAATTTTGTTTTACCTCAGCCAAGGAAAACAAAAGCAAAAATAAACAAATAGGACCTAATCAAACCTAAAAGCTACTGCACAGAAAAAACTACCAACAAAATGAAAAGACAACCCATTGAACTGGAGTAAATTAAACGGTCTGTCTCATAAGGGTTAAAATCCAAAGTACATAAGGAACTCATAAAATTCATTATCAAAAAACCAAAAGCCACTCAATTAAGAAACTGAGCAGAGGACTTCCCTGGTGATCTGATGGTTAAGAACCCACCTGCCAATGCAGGGGACACAGATTTGAACCTTGATCCAAGAAGATCCCACACGCTGCAGTGCAACTAAGCCCATGCACTACAACCAGAGCCAGTGCTCTAGAGCCCACGAGCCACAACTACTGAAGCCCACAAACCCTACACTCTGCTCTACAACAAGAGAAGCCACCACAATGAGAAGCCTGCATACCGCAGCTAAGAGCAGCCCCCACTCACCCCAACTAGAAAAAGCCTGCATGCCCCAATGAAGACCCAGCGTGGCCAAAAGTAAATAAATAAATATTTTTCTTTTAAATGAGCAGAAAACCTGAACAGGCATTTTTCCAAAGATAAAACAGAAAGCCAACAGAGACACATGAAGAGATGCTCAACACACAAGCCATCAGGCAAATGCAAATCAAAACTACAATGAGATACCATCTAACATCTATCAGAATGCATGCATGCTCAGCTGCTTCAGTCACGTCCAATTCTTTGTGACCCCATGGACTGTAGCCAGCCACACTCCTCTGTCCATGGAATTCTCCGGCCAAGAATACTGGAGCGAGTGGCCATTCCTTTCTCCAGGGGATCTTCCCAATCCAGGGATCAAACTTGAGTCTCCTGTATTGCAGGTGGATTCTTTACTACTGAACCATGGGGAAGAATGGCCATAGTTAAAAAGACAAGAAATAATAAGTGTTGGCAAGGATGCGGAGAAAAGGGAACCCTCCTACACTGTTGGTGGGAATGTAAACTCATGCAACCATGATGGGAAACAATATAAAGGTTCCTCAAAAAAAAAAAAAAAAAAATTAAAAACAGAACTACTACTAATGAAAAGAACAAAGAGGCAGAAGACCAACAAGGAAAGAGAACACTTTCAATATTATAAACCAACTAGACCTACCAGATAGGTTTTCCCACAGAAAACTCTATGTAACAGCAGAATACATACTCCTCTCCAGGGAACATGGATCATTTTCTAGGACAAACCACAGGCAAGGCCATAATACAAAGCTCAACAAATTTTAAAAAGGCTAAACTCATACAATATTTGTCCTCCCACTGAAAAGAAAATAAAAGTTATTAACAGAATGAAACTTAGGAAATTCCAAGTATGTGAAAATTTTAAAACATGCTCCTAAATAACCATAGGTCAAAGAAATCACAGGTATATATCATAAGATGCTCTGATGTGAATGAAAACAAAATACAACATACTAAATCTTACAGGAAGTAGTGAAATAACGTTCAGAGGGACATTTATAGCTATAAATGCCTACATCAAAAAATCTCAAACCAACAATTCAGTCCTTCCATTTTTAAGATGCTGAAAAAAGATGAGCAAAATAAAAATAAAGCAGAAAAAAAAGAAAACAATAACAATTAGAGTGGAAATTAATGTAACAGAGAAAAGAAAAATGAGAGATTCAACAAAACTGAAAGCTGGCTCTTTGAAAAACCTCAACAATATTGGCAAAACTTTAGCTAGATGGACCAAGAAAGAAGATTCAAAAATTTTAAATTGGTAATTAAAGGAGGACACTGCTCCTAGACTTACAGAAGTAAAATTGATTATAAAGGATATAATCTTTATAGTACTATCAACTGTACTGCTGTTGTTTAGTCACTCAGTTGTGCCTGACTCTTTGCGGCCCCATGAACTGCAGCCTGCCAGGTTCCTCTTGTCTATATTAGAATACTGGAGTGGGTTGCCATTTCCTTCTCCAATAAACTGTATAAATAATTTAAATGGGCAAATTACTAAAAAGATACACAAACTACTGAAATTGATACAAGAAAGAGAAAATGTGAATAAACCTATAATAAGCAGAGATTGAAACATTTTTTTAAATCCCATAAAGAAAAGCCCAGGCCCAGATGACTTCACTGATGAATCCACCAAACTTAAATAATACCAAGTCTTCAAAAATTCTTTCAAAAACATAAGAGAAAAGCATAATTTCCAACTCATTCTATGAGACTAGAGACACCGAAACCAAAGATATCCCAAGAAAGAAAACAACAGACCAGTATTTCTTACAAACATGGACACAAATATTCTCAATGAAATACAAGCAAACTCAACCCAACAATATATGAAAAAGATTATACACTATGCCCAAATGGGATTTATATCAGGAATGAAAAGTCGATTCAAAAATCTGAAAAGTAATCGAATAAAGGTCAAAAACCACATGATCATCTGGGTAAGATACAGAAAACGCATCTGATGAAATCCAACACCATGTCATGATTTAAAATATACAACAAACTGAAAATAGTAGTAAATTTCTCAACCTGATAAAGGCTATCTATGAGAAACCTACAGTTTTAAGCCACTTGAAAAAAGATTAATCAGGAATCAGATATGGAGGATCCCTGTCAACACTTCTATTCAGCAATGTACTAAGGTTCTAGAAAGGGCAATGAGGCAATGAAATGGAACAAAAGGCATCCAGATTAGCAAAGTAGAAACTGTAGATGAACTAACTTAAAAAAGACTCATAATTCCCAATTTCAAAATTTGCAACATAGGCTTTCCTGGTAGTCTAGTGGTTAAGAATCCACCTGCCAATGCAGGGGACACAGGTTCGAACCCTGGTCCAGGAAGATTCCACATGTCAGGGGCCAACCAACTCCATGCACCACAACTACCGAGCTAACGCCCATGCTCTGCCACAGAGAAACCACCATCAGGAGAATCCAGTGCACTGCAATAAAGAGTAGCCCTCACTCTGCAACTAGAGAAAAGTCAACACAAACAGATGGAAAGATATACCATGTTCTCCAACTGGAAGAATCAATATTGTCAAAATGACTATAATACCCAAAGCAATATGCAGATTTAATGCAAATTACCAATGGTATTTTCTATAGAACTAGAGAAAAAAATCTTAAACTTCATGTGGAAACATAAAGGGCCCCAAACAGTCAAAGCAATCTTGAGGAAGAAAAACAGAGCTGGAAGAATCAGGCGCCCTGACTTCAGACTATACTACAAAGCTATAGTGATCAAAACAGTATGGTACTGGCATCTAAAAATACATACATATCAATGGAACAGGCAGAAAGCCAAGAAATAAACCTATGCATCTATAGGCATTTAATCTACAACAAAGGAAGAAAGTCTATACAGTGGAGAAACCACAGTCTCTTCCATAAACAGTGCTGATAAGATGGGACAGCTACATGTAAAAAAATGAAATTTGAACATTCTTTAACACCATACACACAAAAAAACTCAGAATGGATTAAAGACCTAAATGTTAGACTGGATAATAAAAAACTCTTAGAGAAAAATACGGGCAGAACACTATCTGATATAAATCACAGCAATATCTTTTTCAATCCATCTCCTAGAGTAATGGAAACAAAAAGAAAACAAACAAATGGGACCTAGTTAAACTCAGAAGATTCTGCATAGCAAAGCAAACCATAAACAAAAGGCAACCCACAGAATGGGAGAAAATGTTTGCAAACCATGTGACCAACAAGGGATTAATCTCCAAAATTTACAAACAGGCCATATGACTCAATATTAAAAAAAAAAAAAAAAACCCTAATCAAAAAATGGGAAAAAATTCTAAAAAAACATTTCTCCAAGGAGACAGACAGATGGCCAAGAGGCACAGGAAAAGATGCTCAATATAACTAATTATTAGAGAAATGCAAATCAAAACTACAACAAGATATCACCTCACACCAGTCATAACGGCCATCATCAATAAATGGCCAACAATAAATGGTGGAGAGGGTGTGGAGAAAAAGGAACCCTCCTACACTGTTGGTGGGAATGTAAATTGGTACAGCCACTATGGAGAACAGTATGGAGGTTCCTTAAAACTAACAACAGAGCTACCATATAACACCCAGCATACCTACTTCTGGGCCTGTATCCAGAGAAAAACATGGTTCAAAAGGATACACGCACCCAAAGTTCAGCACCATTTACAAAAGCAAATACATGGAACCAATCTAAATGTCCATTGACAGATGAATGGATAAAGAAGATGCGGTATACATATACAATGGAGTATTGCTCAGTCATTAAAAATAACTAAATAATGCTAGTTGTGGTAACATGAATGGACCTGGAGATTATCATGCTAAGTGAAGTCAAGTCAAAGATAAATATGCTATGACATTACTTATATGCAGAATCCAAAACAATGATACAGATGAACTCATTTACAAAACAGAAACAGACTCACAGACTTAGAGGACAGATTTAAAGGGAAAGGGTGTGGAGGAGGGATAGATTGGGAGTTTGGGATTGACATATATACAATGCTATATTTAAATTAGATAACGAACAAGGGCCTACCATATAGCACAAGGATCTCTGCTCAATACTCTAATAACCCAAATGGGAAAAGAATTTGGAAAAGAATAGATCCATGAATACATATATCTGATGCTAAAGCTGAAACTCTAATACTTTGGCCACCTGATGCAAAGAACTAATTCATCTGAAAGACCCTGATGCTGGGAAGGATTGAAGGCAGGAGGAGAAGGGGACGACAGAGAGTGAGATGGTTGGATGGCATCACTGACTCAATGGACATGAGTCTGAGTAAACTCCAGGAGTTGGTGATGGATAGGGAGGCCTGGCGTGCTGCAGTCCATGGAGTCACAAGGAGTCAGACATGACTGAGCAACTGAACTGAACTGATACATATAACAACCACTTTGCTGTACATCTGAAACTAACACATTGTTAATCACCTATACTCCAATATAAAATAAAAATTTAAAAGTCACATGAATCAAGCAAGAATATACAGTGGAGAAAAGACAGCCTCTTCAGTAAGAGGTGCTTGGAAAATTGGACAGCTACATGTAAAAGAATAAAACCACAACACTTTCTAACACCAGACACAAAAATAAACTCAAAATGGATTAAAGACATAAAATAAGACCTAAGACCTATAGTAAGATATGACACTATAAAGCTCTTAGAGGAAAACAGGAGGAACATTCTTTGACATAAACGGCATCAAGATCCTCTCTGACCCATCTCCTAGGGTAGCTGAAATAAAAATAAACAAATGGGACTAAAACTTAAAAGCCCCTGCACAGAAAAGGAAACCATAAACAGGACAAAATGACAAACCTCAGACTGTGTGAAAATAACTGCAAATGAAGCAAGAGACAAAGGATTAATTTCCAAAATGTACAAGCAGCTCATGAAGCTCAATATCAAAATAACAAACAACTCCATCAAAAAATGGGTGGAAGACCAAAACAGATATTTCTCCAAAGAAGACATACAGATGGTCAACAAACACATAAAAAGATGCCCAACATTGCTCCTTATTAAAGAAATGCAAATCAAACTACAATGAGTTATCTCAGCACACCAGTCAGAAGGGCCATTATCAAACAATCTGCAAATAACAAATACTGGAGAGGGTTTGGATAAAAGAGAGCCCTCTTTTACTGTTGGTGGGAATGTAAACTGATAGAACCACTACAGAGAACAGTATGAAGGTTCTGTAAAAAAAAAAAACTCAAAATAGAACTAGCATGTGACCCAGCAATCCCACTACTGGGCACATACCCTGAGAAAACCGTAATTCAAAAAGATACACATGCCCCAACATTCACTGCAGCGCTATTTACAGTAGCCAGGACATGGAAGCAACCTAGATGTCTACAGACCGATGAATACATGAAGAAGATGTGATGCATATATCAGTGGAATATTACTCACCCATAAAAAGTAACAAAATTGGGTCATCTGTAGTGATGCAGATGAACCTAGAGTCTGTCACACAGTGTGAAGTAAATGAGAAAAACAAATATCATATATTAACACATATATAAGGAAACTAGATAAATGGTCCTGATGAACCTATTTGCAAGAGAGGAAGAGACACCAACGTAGAGAACACACTTGTGCACACAGCAAGGGAAGGAGAGAACAGAACAAATTGAGAAAGCAGTATTGACATACACACATTACCATGTGTGAAACAGACAGCTAGCGGAAGTTCCTGTGTGACGCTGGGAGCCTGGGGCTCTCTAGTGATCTAGAAGGGTGGGATGTGGGGTTGGGAGGGAGGCTCTAGAGGGAGGGGGTATGTGTATATGCACAGCTGATTCACAATGTTGTACAGCAGAAACACAAAAGTGTAAAGCGATTATCCTCCAATTAGAAAACTGCTTTTTACAAATCACATGACTCAGACAGCATCTAATCAATAAACATTCTAGGAAAACAATGCCCGTAATTGATTAAAATATGCAAGTTCCTTGAGTACTTTATGAAATAAAGTCTAAATACACACAAAGATAGAGAAATAGATTTAACCAATATATTATTTTATTCCAGAACAAGAGTCATCGCAGTTTTTCCTTTCTAGTTCTATGTATCACCAGTTCCTCAAGAAAAATGAAACATGAAGAATCATAAAACTGAAAGGCTCATATCAAATCTCAACTTCCTGAGTTGTAATATGAAACTAAAACAAATAGGCTAAGAACAAAGAGTTTGATCAAGTCTTGGAGGTTCGATTCTGTATTTAAAACCAGATATTCAAAGATAAGATGAAAAGCAAAACAGACATCTATTATGCCAAAATATCTTAGATCCACGACAGAGTTTCAAGGTCCTATGGATATTTAGGGGCTGGCACAAAGGCAGCAAAATCTGACTGTTTGTAAATGCCAATTACAGAAGCCTTTGAAAGATAAAATTTAACTCACCGTCTGTGTCCTTAACCATATCAAGTTTAAGGGCCTTTGTTCCATCGAAGCAAAATGCCCGGATGGAATTCAATCCTAACAATAATGCATTCTGCTTTATTTTTTCTATTTTGTTGGATATTTTATCCAGTGCTATCACTTCTCCCTGAAAAAAATAAATAAAAAAGTGTAAATACAAAGGAATCATGAAGATTATCAAAAAACAAAATTTATGAATAATTAGACTCTTCCCCAATTTCCTGCTTCCCCCAGTTTTAAAGGTGAATTCATCATCCAAATGTATACTAAATTTACATCGACTACCTATTAAGCATTTCCTTTTAAAGAACACAATCTTGCCAGATACTTTTCTTATAATGCCTATCTTTTACTCCACAGAACTCAAAACTGAACAGCAGTGTTAGCAATCTTCTCCCAGGTGGTGCTAGTGGTAAGGAACCTGCCTGCCAATGCAGGAGATGTAGGAGACATGGGTTCAATCCCTGGATCTGAAGATCCCCTGGAGGAGAGCATGGCAACCCACTACAGTGTTCTTGCCTGAGGAGCCTGGCGGGCTACAGCCCATGGGGTCACAGACTCAGACACAACTGAAGCGACTTATCACAAAACTTAAAATATCCATTTGAGATAAATATTAAAATATCACCAATTTGATGTGCCCTGCTCACCTCCAGAAGAGCATGTTTTTCTGAGACTTTTCCCCTTCTAAAATTCTGAGATGCAGACAAACGTTACTTGTAAAATCAGCCTTCATCCCAGTACTTTTTGAGCTATGTACATGTAACAAAATTCATGTGAATTCTGACAATTAAAGACAGAAAAATATAAGCCTGTATCACAGCAAAATGTTCTGAACTATAAAATATAGTTCAAAAATAATTTTACATGGAAACACTTTAAGTCAAAGTCAATGAGACTTTCCTGGCAGTCCAGTGGTTAAGACTTAATGTTCCAAGGCAGGGGGTGTGGGTTTGATCCCCAGCTGGGGGGCTAAGATCACACATGCAGTGGAACAGCCAAAAAAAGAAAACATGAAAAAACAGAAATAATACTGGAACAAATTCAATACTTTAAAAATGGTCCATATTTTTAAAAAAGTCATTTAAGACAAGAGGCTACAGTTTTCTGAATAGGCTGTGACATTCTCAGTCAAAGCTATGGTTTTCCCAGAAGTCATGTATGTGATGAGTTGGACCATAAAGAAGGCTGAGCACTGAAGAATTCATGCTTTTGAACTGTGGTATTGGAGAAGACTCTTGAGAGTTCCTTGGACTGCAAGGAGATCAAATCTGTCAATCCTAAAGGAAATCGGTCCTGAATATTCATTGGAAGGACTGATGCTGAAACTAAAGATCCAATACTTTGGCCACCTGATGCCAAGAACTGGCTCATTTGAAAAAAACCTGATGCTGGGAAATACTGAAGGCAGAAGAGGAGGATGAGATGGTTGGATGGCATCATTGACTCGATGTACATGAGTCTGAGCAAGCTCCGAGAGTTGGTGATGGACAGGGAAGCCTGGTGTGCTGTGGTCCATGAGGTCGCAAAGAGTCGGACATGACTGAGCAACTAAACTGAACTGTGATATTCACATGGTATTTTAAAACGCTCTGTGAAATGGTTCTTCAGAGACAGTGACACAAACTCTTCAACGTATTTTGCTCTTTTCCCTCCTTGTGTGACATACGCACTGACTGAGTGACTACACAGTACTGAAGATCTGCCGATGGTGTTCCTGAAGGTGACACCAGATTGAGCAGTCGGTACAGTTCCAATTAACACTGTGATGGACAGGAAAACCATTTCAAGTGAGTGGAACTGGAAGAGTAGGCAAAAACCACCAGAATAAGGTTCCAGGGTAACTACAGTGAAGGAGGAAGTACACTGGCTGAAGGCTGCTTTTACAGAAGTATGAGAGGGGGCTACACTTACACAAAGTCTGGTTAACCATATAAAAACAAATCAACAACGACAACAAATCAAAAGCAGAAATGAAATCTGGGATTCAATTCTGACTCAATTATTTCTCTTCAGGTTCCTGGGGTGCTGGCCCACTGGGAGGTTGCCTAAACAGCCCCAACTTTTCAAGTTTTCATATATTCTCACCCTCTGCTGCTGACCTCGCAACACTCGGCTGGTCCCAGCTGGTCTCAGCCACGTGGTCTGCACTGGTCAATATGATGACAGCAAAGGTGATGTAGGCAGAGATGCAAAAAGTGCTCCAACAGCATCCTTGTTCTGCATTGTCCTCTGCCACTGCTGACCCTCGCTACTGCCCTCTGCTGGGCGACCACCCTGGCCCCACAGGAAGCTGAGAGACGCAGGGACCAGTCAGTGGCCAGTGGCCTCAGCTGAGCTAGCACCACCCAACCCAAGTGAGTGAGCCCACCAAGGTCATCAGAACCTCTGGCTAACCCATCACTGACCCCGTGCTAGAGCCAGGCAGGCTGGGATCAACTAATCACACAGACTCCAGAATGGACTCATGAGTAAGCCGTGAGCCACCCAGGCTGTATGGTTGTTTTTAAACAACATTGATGCTGAAGCTGAAGGCCACCTGATATGAAGCGCCAACTCACTGGAAAAGACCCTGATGCTGGAAAAGCTTGAAGGCAGGAGGAGAAGGGGACAACAGAGGATAAGATGGTAGGATGGCATCACCAACTGAGTTTGAGCAAACTCCAGGAGACAGTGAAGGACAGGGAAGCCTGGTGTGCTGCAGTCCATGGGATCGCAAAGAGTCGGACATGACTGAGCGACTGAACAACAACATGGCTGATTTTTCCCTGCCAAATGTACTCCTCTCAGAGTCCTCCCAATCCAGCAGCTCCGTCTCTCTAGGTTCTCTGGCCAAAAACCTAAAGAGTCACCCTTGGTTAGTCTCTCATTTCACAACCCACGTCCAACCCAACAACTCTTAACAGCTCCAGCTTGAAAATATAGCCAGAATCTGCCCAACTTCTCACCCACTCTGTGATGTTCCCTGAATTACTGTCTCCTAAGTGGTCTCTCTGCATCTATTCCGCCCTCTTACAGCTTGTCTGTGGCCTCGGCCAATGGAAGAAGCAATCTCCCATCTCTGGAGCAGGTGTGAAGTCCCCTCAGACCCTGGCAAAGCTCCTCCACCAAAACGCCTCAGGCCTGACCCCATCTGATTCTCTCCCTCGTCACTTAGTCCACACAGCAAAACTACACAGGTTCCCCCAAAAAGTCAAGACAGCCTACAGCCTCAGCGCATTCGCCCTTATCATTTCCTCTCACTGGAACATCCTTCCCACCTGTAAATCTTTCCCAAATACCACCTTCCCAGGGAGGCTCTCCCTCATTACCCACATGAAACTGTAAACTCACTCTCCCTTCTCACCATATTCCCAAGCCCCAGAACCCTCTCTCTGTGTTTCACCAAAGCCCTTACCACAATTACATACGCCTTATCTTCTACTCATTTATTTGTTATCTGTGTCCCTTTACTGAAATGTAAGCTCCATGAGGACATTTTGGTCACTGGTTTATTGGTGCACCCCAGTAGTCATCATAAGGATAAGTATTTTTTGAGGCTGGCGGCGGCCGAGAGCTGAAGACGCCGGCCGGGTCGGGCGGGGAGAGCCATGAGCAGGGCAGGGTAGGGCCGTCCCCGGCGGGCGCGAGTGTCCCGCCTCGTCTCCTTCAGCGCGACCCACCGCCTGCACAGGAGGCGATTATGAAGCCCCTTGATCATAAGAATCTGGATTTAGATGTGCCATATTTTGCAGACATTGTAAGCACAACAGAAAATGTAGCTGTATATATCTGGGAAAACTTCCAGAAATTTCTTCCTGTGGGAGTTCTTTATAAAGTAAAAGTATATGAAACCGACAATAATATTGTAGTCTATAAAGGAGAATAACTCTTAGAGATTAATTTCCATCCACATTTGAAGAAGATCTTTATCCTCTTGAACAATTAAGAAGTCATCACCCAACTGTTGCACTTCTGCATTGTGTTCTGGAATCATTGTGAGTGAGTCCTGTTCTAGACTCAAGTCTGTTTTAAAACCAAGTTTGTAATGTATTCTGAGTATCATTTAAAGAGGCTTTCATCTATAGATTAAAATCACTTCAGCAAAAAAAAAAAAAAAAAGATAAGTATTTTTTTTAATCTTCCAGCAATCAATTAAAATCTGATACTTGACAAGAAAGCTACAAGTTCATTGCCTCATTTTAGATGCCTTTGCTGTCCACCTGAAACTATCACAACATTATTTATCAGCTATACTGCAATATAATTTTTTTTTTAAAGAAAGAAAGCTATTGTAGCTGAAGCTACTAACATGTATAATTTGGGAACCATCTGGTTTTATGGAATTTGAAACAAACAGGAAAGATAACACCAACTCGCATACATTTCTTGAGCTGAAGAATCTCAGTTGAAGCACAGAGTGGTTACAAAGCCACACAGCTTTAAACACAGCAAATACGCATATGAAGGAAAAAGCAGTAAAATCTGAGCTAGTTATCCAAGGACAGGCTTTTCTTTTGTGAGTGACGTCAGTGACACACCATGAGCAGTTCTGCACACAGAAGCCTCACCTGATCGTGCATCAAGGCTGCAATGTGTGTGGTTTTGCCTCCAGGTGCTGCACATAAATCTAGAATCTTCTCTCCAGGCTGAGGATCCAGAACATGACTTACTACAGCAGATGGCAAATTCTACAAGGAAAAAATAAAATGATCAGCTCTCAATGACTCTAGATCACTTTAAATTTCAGAAACAGAGAATGTACAGATTATTGGAGGGACTTCCCTGGTGGTCTAGGGCTTAAGAACCTGCCTGCCAATGCTGAGGACACAGGTTCGATCCCTGGTCCAGGAAGATCCCACTTGCTGTAGCACAACTAAACCCACACACGGCAACTAGAGAGGAGCCCCCACACCACAATGAGATAAAGCTCATGCTCAGCAACAAAGACTCAGAGCAGTCATAAAAATAAATAATTTTTAAGAAAAGATTACCGGAGGTAACCCAGTACATCCTCAGCCAAGAATAGGTTTTTTGTAAATACACCAGTGTCAGAAAATTCTTAATTTCCCAAGGTATCTTGTGATCTCACAGGGCACCCACACACACACACACGCATGCATGATGCATTTCCCCAACCAATTCACCAAAAAAATGCACACTGTCCTTTGTCGATTCAGTGGTTCTCAACATTTTGGAGGTGAGAGATGTCTTATAAGTGTGAAAAAGCATTTTTTCCCAGAAAATGTATAAAACCTTGCCATATGAGGTGCTTTGCTAAGTCTGACCTAAGAATTCTCGTTTTCTGCCACTAATGCCTCTTAAAGGCGTATCTGGGTTCCTATCTCCCCATCACGACCACACCTCAGCAACAGAAAGTGAAAACATTTTAGCTATTTCTGGTTGGCACTGAAATATATTATGAAAGATTACACAAGCCAAAAATACCTCCATCTATAGGTGTAAGTTTTTATTAAATTATTAATGCATTATTAGTATTTATTATGTAAAGACTGGAGGATGACGGGTCAGCCTTCAGTATGACAGAATAATATTACATAATCATTTATTTTAAAAATTGTTTGGCAGGAAAAAAAAGAGGTTAACAAGCATAGGGCTATTTATTTATTCATTCTATTTTTAATGTTTTAGGCCACACCATGAGGCATCCAGGGATTGAATCTGTACCCCCTACACTGTGAGCACGAAGTCTTAACCACTGGACCACCAGGGAAATCCAGGATGCATGCTGTTTTTTAAGTTCAAAGGTTTCCATTCATTCTCACGCTGAAACACATCGATTCATAAGCAGTCAGAAACGTGAGAGGGTTACAGTGCTCAAGTGAATCCAAGATCACCCCTTCAAAAGAGAAAACCAGTGGTGAGGAACAAGACACAGGCCAGCAAGCACTCCTTCTCTCTGTGGACAGATGGGCGTATACCGAGTATTAAGACCAACGCACGTCAGCGCTCTGCAGCCTCAGTGTCATGCGGCTGATGATTTTTCCAAATGTATTTAAAGTGTTGTTTCACCAGCCATTGAAATTCAGTCTTTCTGCTGATAACACTGCAATCTGCAACAAGGAAACAGGTGGCTCAGCAAAGCTGACAGAGAGCTCATCATTTGGGTGATCAGCCTAGCCAATGGATGCTCACATAGCATGGTCGTCCACAGCGCCCAGTAAAGGGTCTTCTCTAGAACCCAGTGCTCTCTGACCAGGTCTGCGTTAACTAGAGAAAGTCTGACCTCCCTGCCCAGGAAAAGGCAATGCTGGAATGGGTGCTTGTTATTTCCCAAGCTGATGACATAACAGATGACCGCTTCAAAAAGTTCCAGGTGCACAGCCTCAACCTATACCCAGGATATGGCTGTAATTTCAGTTTTTTATGCCATGTCCAATCACCTCGCTCATTTTGTCAAACTTGTTTCCAACAAAGAATTCTATTGGATGGGCTGAACCAATGATGTCAAAGATACCAGGAGTGAACCTGATGCTCACAAAGTATAAAGACCTGAACAGAAAGGTCAATGTTTATATTTCTAGCATGTTACATCACAGGACACTGCCTGGGAAGTAATTTTTTTTTTTAATATTGAATCAACAGATAGGAAAGAAAGCAAATAAATTTGCTGCCTGCTTGATGAGACAGATCCTAAGGAACATCTGACATCTGGGTCTAGGGAACCCTTTTACGTTTTTACTCTTGTTGTGATTTGAAAGGAACATTAGGAGCAAAGGAGTTCGGACGATATTTAAGGCATTCCTGATGAACTGGTAGACATCTGTGACTTTCAGCTGAACATTTTTTGGCTTTTAGAAATAGAGCTATATAGAAATTGACCTATACAGACTATGGTTTGAGATAAATGCCTTGTTAATACGATGGTATTTAAAGGCTCTGAGGACTTTCCTGGTGGCAGAGTGGATACAAATCCACTGCCAATCAAGGGACACGGGTTCAATCCCTGGTCCGGGAAGACTCCATGTTCCACAGAGAAACTAAGCCCCCATGTTAACAACTACTGAAGCCGGTGGGCCTGGAGCCAGTGCCCCACAACAAGAGAGCCGCCACAATGAGAAGCCCGCACACCACAACTAGAGAGTAGCCCTCACTCACCACAACTAGAGAAAAGCCCACACAGTGAAGAAAACCCAACAGAGCCAAAAATAAAAATTTAATTGTTTAAAAAAAGGGGGGGGGTAAAGGTGCTAAAAGGCAGTGGGTAAATAAAAGCAGGCACAAAGTCAATTCTTTACTGCCTTCTCCATTTAACCTCCAGCGATTTTCACTTTTTCACTGAAAGGTCTTAAAATCATGGTCATCTCAATAGAATTTTAGTCCTTGTGTAGTTTCTTATTTTAGGTTTTAGCACAAGTTATTTCAAACAAGAGAGCACTCACATTTTAAGTACAAGTGTAAGAAAAAAGCCAAAACCTGACACACTACTAAATGACTTGTTCCATGTGTTACAAGTACCACTGCCTTAAGTTTGTGGCCATCTCAAACTTTTCAGGAATCACTTTCATTTATCTAACTGATACACATGCAAATCCACAAAATGTTTCTGTTTCTACTTGACTTCTTTTAGTTCAGATCAGTTCAGTAGCTCAGTTGTGCCCAACTCTTTGCCACCCAATGGATTACAGCACACCAGGCCTCCCTGTCCATCACCAACTCCCAGAGTTTAATCAAACTCATGTCCATTGAGTCAGTGATGCCATTCAACCATCTCATCCTCTGTAGTCCTCTTCTCCTCTCACCATCAATCTTTCCCAGCATCAGGGTCTTTCCCAATGAGTCAGTTCTTCGCATCAGGTGGCCAAAGTATTGGAGCTTCAGCTTCAGCATCAGTCCTTGCAATGAATATTCAGGATTGATTTCCTTTAGGATGGACTGGCTGGATATCCTTGCAGTCTAAGGGACTCGTAAGAGTCTTCTCCAACACCACAGTTCAAAAGCATCAATTCTTCAGTGTTCGGTTTTCTTTAGATTCCAACTCTTACATCCATACAGGACTACTGGAAAAACCATAGCTTTGACTAGGAGGACCTTTGTTGGCAAAGTAATGTCTCTTCTTTTTAATATGCTATCTAGGTTGGTCATAACTTTTCTTTCAAGGAGTAAGTGTCTTTTAATCTCATGGCTGCAGTCACCGTCTGCAGAGATTTTGGAGCCCCCCAAAATTAAGCCTGTCACTGTTTCTACTATTTCCCCATCCATTTGCCATGAAGTGATGGGACCAGATGCCATGATCATAGTTTTCTGAATGTGGAGTTTTAAGCCAACTTCTTCACTCTCCTCTTTCACTTTCATCAAGAGGCTTTGTGGTTTTTTCTTTGCTTTCTGGCATAAGGATAGTATCATCTGCATATCTGAGGTTATTGATATTTCTCCCGGCAATCTTGATTCCAGCTTGTGCTTCATCCAGTCCCGCATTTCTCATGATGTACTCTGCATAAAAGTTAAATAAGTAGGGTGACAATATATAGCCTTGACGTACTCCTTTCCCTATTTAGAACCAGTCTGTTGTTCCATGTCCAGTTCTAACGGTTGCTTCCTGACCTGCATACAGATTTCTCAAGAGGTAGGTCAGGTGGTCTGGTATTCCCATCTCTTCAAGAATTTTCCACAGTCTGTTGTGATCCACACTGTCTAAGGCTTTGGCATAGTCAATAAAGCAGAAATAGATGTTTCTCTGGAACTCTCTTGCTTTTTTGATAATCCAGCGGATGTTGGCAATTTGATCTCTGGTTCCTCTGCCTTTACTAAATCCAGCTTGAACATCTGCAAACTCATTGTTCATGTACTGTTGAAGCCTGCCTTGGAGAATTTTGAGCATTACTTTACTAGCATGTGAGGTGAGTACAACTGTGCAGTAGTTTGAGCATTCTTTGGCATTGCCTTTCTTTGCGATTGGAATGAAAACTGACCTTTTCCAGTCCTGGGGCCACTGCTGAGTTTTCCAAATTTGCTGCCATATTGAGTGCATCATCTTTTAGGATTTGAAAGAGCTCAACTGGAACTTCATCACCTCCACTAGCTTTGTTCACAGGGATGCTTCCTAAGGCCCACTTGACTTCACATTCCAGGATGTCTGGCTCTAGGTAAGTGATCACACCATCATGATTATCTGGGTCATGAAGATCTTTTTTGTATAGTTCTGTGTATTCATGCCACCTCTTCTTCATATTTTCTGCTTCTGTTAGGTCCATGCCATTTCTGTCCTTTATTGTGCTCATCTTTGCATGAAATGTTCCCTTGGTATCTCTAACTTTCTTGAAAAAATCTCTAGTCTTTCCCATTCTACTGTTTTTCTCTATTTCTTTGCACTGACCACTAAGGCAGGCTTTCTTATCTCTCCTTGCTATTCTTTGGAACTCTGCATTCATACTGGTCTATCTTTCCTTTTCTCCATCTTATACTGGAATAACAACAGTAATGATAATAATGCTGCCACCTAACCAGTAGATTGTAACAAATCATATCAGTTACTGTATATGAAGGTACATCATAAACTGAATGAGGCAAAACCACTTACTCGTTATATCACAGCAATTGATAACCATCTGACCAAAATCTGCTAACAGTAAACCATTTGAATCTCACTCACAGTCACATGTGGAACACTAATATGTATAATACATATATGCATTATTTAAGGATTAATATGCTGAGATGGAAAGCAATCATTATAATAAGCTATTAAAACACTGTTGAGCAAAGGAAGGGAGAAAATGTAGTTGAAAATCTCAGCTTTTTCTTGCTACCAAAGGTAAATCAGAAAATACACAAATAACACTGCAAAAAAAAATGCCAACAGAAACAAAACAAATCCTTAGATTTCAAGTAATTCACTGAAGGATAATTCAACGTCACTAAATATTTGCTTTTACAAACACTTACCTGTAAAAATAAGTAGTTGGGCAGTACATTATCAAATGAAGGGCTGAGATACACTGGCTCTGTCATTCTTACGCCTACACCTCTGAAAAATGGAAATCTGATGTTACTCAGTGTAAATTAAACAGTCTACACAAATGGCATTGCCAACTCAACGGACATGGGTTTGAGTAAGCTCCAGGAGATGGTGAAGGACAGGGAAGCCCGGCGTGCTGCAGTCCATGGGGTCGCAAAGAGTCGGACATGACTGAGAGACTGAGCAACAACACAAACTCCACTTCTAGGAATACACTCAACTGGTATGTCAAATAGAAGATGTTCTACCTTTTAAAAACTTTTTTATATTCAACACCAAGATACTTAGAGAGTATTCCTGTGGATTATTTAGGATTTTTACCCACAAGAGAAGGCCACTGGGAGCACTAAAAAGGATCAAGACACATTAGGTACCACTGCATTCAGAGATGTGAATAGACTAAAAAGCAAAGACCCTCTGAGTCTTTACTCACTGATGCATTCTCATCTTTGGTAAAAGATTTATGACCACTGTTATTAGCCTTTCAATTCAATAAACATTTTGTGAAAGCTTCATTTTGCCAGCCACTATGCTCAGTACTTGTATGAAAAATAAAAATCTATGTAAGAATCATGCTGGTGCTAAGCCATTACAAATGTGCCTCCTTGCTTCCCTCTCAACTCTGCCCAGATAACTGCCCAGTGCTGACACAATCCATGGGCTGACCTCTACCACCTCTGTCCCTACTGTGAGTAGTAGTGAACTGACCACAGAAGGAATGGCCATGGGATGATATGGGAGAATGGCATTGAAACATGTTATTATCATATGTGAAATCAATTGCCAGCCCAGGGTTGATGCTCGGGGCTGGTGCACCGAGATGTCCCAGGGGGAGGGAACTGGGAGGGAGGAGAGAGGGGGGTTCTGGAGGGGGAGCACATGTAAACCCATGGCGGTTTCATGTCACTGTACGGCAAAACCAACACAATAAAGTAAAGAAAATATTAAAAAAAAAAAAAAAGAAGAAGGAATGGCCAGGGACAAGGACAGCACAGAGGAAAGTGATCCACCAAAACAGACATCGCAGTGAGAAAGACTCTCAGAGTCTCTCCAGAGCACACAAGGACACTGTTTGAGAAAGCCAAGCATGGCCAGGTGCACAGGCCACACCAGAGGGAGAGAGAAAAGGGGGAATCAACGTGCTGTTCCAGGGATTAGAGGGCACAGTCTGATCACAAAGACAAGAATCAGGACATGGGGCTTCTCCGGTGGCTCAGTGGTAAAGAATCTGCCTGCCAACGCAGGGGACCCAGGTTCAATCCCTGATCCGGGAAGCTCCCGCATGCCGTGGACGACTAAGCCCACGTGCCACAGCTACTGAGCTTGTGCTCTAGAGCCCGGGAGCTGCAACTACCGCGCCCACATGCCACCACTACTGGAGCCCTCATGCTAGAGCCCGTGCTCTGCAACAAGAGAAGCCACTGCAGTGAGAGGCCTGCATACCGCAGCTGAGTGGCCCATGCTCGCTGCAACTAGAGAAAAGCCCATCCAGCAAAAACACAGAGCCAACACAGCCAAAAACAAAAAATTAAAAAAGAATCAGGATTTGAATGAGTTCAAGGGTACAAGTAGAGGAGGGAGTCCAGGTCAGGAGAACAAGACCAGAGCCTACAGACACAGCAGGTAGACGAGCTCAGAGCTTATGAACTGGTCTGGGCAGAGAAGCACCTGCACAGACGGTGTGGACCCTACTTCATGTAGGCAGCTGGGCTAATTCTACTCACAACACTTCTGACACCAAACGTGTGGCATTCTTTCTCACACCCCACCAACTCTACACCTCTCTAGACACCAAGTGGATAACCTACAATTCAGTTCCCTTCTGACAGATTGGCTGGGGTCATCGTCAGAATCCACAGGTTCAGTCCAACAAGACTGGACCCGTGCCAGGTGCCAACTGCACTTCCCAGGCTGCCACCTGGCTGGAAACGTGGAGGTTCCCATGACTCTCTCCTCAGCTTGACAGTCCACTAGGACGACCCACAGAACTCAGGAGAACAGTGTATTTATGATTACCAGTTTATTATGAAGGATACAAACAAACAAAAGGGACTGCGGGGCAAGTTACAGGAGGGGGCACGCAGGCACCACCCTCTCAGCGCCTGTATGTGTTCACCAACCTGGAAGGTGTTCAAGCCCTGTCATTCACTGGTTTTTAGGGCAATTTCATTATACTGTTGTTGTTGTTTAGTTGCTCAGTTGGCCCAATTCTTTTGCAGCTCCATGTACTGCAGCCCGCCAGGCTCCTCTGTTCATGGGATTTCCCAGGCAAGAAAACTGGAGTGAGTTGCCCTTTCGCTCTCCAGGGGATCTTCCCAGCCCAGGGGTCAAACCCATGTCTCCTGCATTGACAGACGCTTCTTTACCACTGAGCCACTTGGGAGGCCCAGTCTCATACATACACTAGACCAATTAAATCACTGGTCACTGGTGCTTAGTTCAGTCTCCAGTCTCTTTTTCTTCCCCAGAGATACAACAAAGGCACTGAAAGTGCCAACGTTAATCACACGCTTGGCTGCTTTGGTAAACAGTCCCCATTCTGTATGGGGATACGGCTGCCCGGAGGGGATACAAAAACACTACTATCACTCCTGAGATTCCACAGGTTTTAGGAGCAAGTTGTCAGGAGCAAATTTTTTACAGACTACTTTTTTTTTAGCCACCTCCAGTGACAAGTGGGATCTTAGTTCCCTGACCAGGGATCGAACCCAGGCCTCTGCAATGGAAGCATGGAATCCAAACCACTGGACTGCCAGTTAATTCCCTATGTATTTCTTATTATGCCACAGCAAAGTTCACCCTGCCCTGTAAAAGTGACATAATTTCAGTAGACATTTATGACTGTCACTGCGGTGGGTCTAACAACAAAGGTTACCTCCTTTCCTTCTTTACCCTGTGCCTTTTACCTTCACTCTTGGTTTCTCCAAATCTGCACCTTCACTCAGAGTTAAGACTCTTGTCCTTGCTCCAATCAGGATTAACTCAAACCACTTTTAAATTAAATGGTTCCTTCCCCCTAGCAGAAAATAAAAAAACCTGAAAAAGTCACTGCCTCGTATTCAGAAGTCAGTTCTTCGTTGAGACAACTGGGCACTTACCTTGATCAACACCTTGCCCTGACCTCCAGAGTCTAGACCCATACTGCATGCTCTGAATGATCTCTCCTCTGTAATTCAAATGACTGTGAGCTATAGGACTCCAGTCCTCTGGAAAATACTGAAAATAACATACACTTGCCATCCTAACTCAGTTCCCACCTGTACTTCAGGATCTGGTTTCCCCTTGACTATCTCCTCCTGACCACATCTACCAGCAAAAACGTATCCATGTGTACAGTATTTAATCAAAAATAACATGACTAAGAATAATCTTAGCAAGTTATTGCTCATGTGTAAGTTTACTCTTTCCCTTTAAAATTATTTCTGTACAATGTACCTCCATATAATAATGCAAAATATAAGACCTCATAGAATAAGCAATCTGTTGGTAAATTAATCAATCTGAGCCTATGGATGATTCAACCCAGCTGGCATTCAAGAAACCAATGGGCACAAATTCACTAACTGAATATTCAAATATACTATTAGTGGAGTCAGTTCTAAAGTTTAAAAAGAATATAAGCAGTATATAAATGTAGCGTTTCTTTGTTGTAGAAGCATGCTTTTTTTTCACATAGGCAGACAAAGACAGCCTAACAGAAAACTGAGTTTAAAAATCAACAGCTTCTTCATTTCCTGACAAGATGGTAGAACAGAAGGACCTCAGCTCACCTCCTCTCACAAAAAACACCAAAATCACAACTGAATACTGAACAACCATCAACGAACAAGAACCAGAACCCACCAAGAAAGATGTTCTACTTCCAAAGACAAAGAGGAGGCCAAAACAAGATTGTAGAAGGGACGCATTCATAATGTAATCAAACCCTGTACCCGCCAGGTGGGTGACCCAGAAATTGGAAAACAATAGTATCACAAAGGTTCTTCGACCAGAGTGAGAGTTCTGAGCCCATGTCAGGCTCCATCAGTCTGGGGGTCTGGCATCAGGGGGGAAGAGACCCCAGAGCATTTGGGTTTGATGGCCAGCAGGGCTCGATCACAGAACTCCACAGGACTAGGGGAAACAAACGCCGTTCTCAGAGGACACACACAGGTCTCATGCGCTCTGGGACCCAGCTGGAAAAGGAGTGACCTCATAGGAGCCTGGGCCAGACCTACCTGCTGGTCTTGGAAAGTCTCCTGGGGAGACTAGGGGCACTTGTAGCTCACTGTGAGGGCAAACACACTGTTGCAGGGGCGCTGGGGAGTATTTGTTGGTGTGAGCTGTCCTGGAAACCACCATTCTGACACCAAGGCCCGGCTCCATCCAATATCCCTTACGATCTAGTGTTGGGACGTCTCAGGCCAACCAACAGGGCAAAAATATACTCCCACTCATCACCACACTTAAAAGTCTTCCTGAACACATAGCCCTCAACACAGCCCTGCCCACCAGAGGGACAAGACCCAGTTCCACCCAGCAGTGGGCAGGCACCAGTCCCTCCCACCAGGAAGTCTGCACAAGTCCCTTAGACCAGCTGCACCCACCTGGGGGCAGACACCAAAAGCAAGAGGAACTACAGTCCTGAAGTCTGTGAAACAGAAAGTTAGATAAAATGAGACAGTAGACAAATACGTTCCCAACGAAGGAATGAGATAAAACACCAGGAAAACAACTAAGTGAAGAGGAGACAGAAAAAGAATTCATAGAAATGACAGAAAAAGAAATTTATAGAAATTCAAAGAATGGAGGTACAGAGCAAAAAGATACAAGAAATGTTTAATAAACACCTTGAAGATTTAAACAACAAACAGTTGGAAATACACTAACTGAAATGAAAAATACACTAGAAGGAATCAACAGCAGAATGAGGAAGAACAGATAAATGAGCTGGAAGACAGAATGCTGGAAAGCACTGCTACAGAATAGAATATAGAAAAAAGAATGAAAAGAAATGTGGGCAGTCTAGAGACCTCTGGGACAACACGAAAAAGGACCGATATTCACATTACAGGGGTCTCAGAAAGAAAAGAAAGGGCCTGAGAAAGTATTTGAAGAGATAAAAACTCCCTAACATGGGAAAGGAAACAGTCCCCTAAGTCTAGGAAATGCAGAATCCCACACTGGATAAATCCAAGACAGAAAAGCCAAGATGTGTATTAATCAAACTGACAAAAATTAAAAGCAAAGAAAATACTAAAATCAACAAGGAAAAAGCAACAAATAAAATATAAGGGTTTTCCCACAAAATTCTCAGATTAGTTAGCAGAAACTCTGCAGGCCAGAAGGCTTCTGCACAATATATTTAACGAAAGGAAAATCTACTACAAGAATACTCTACTCAGCAAGGCTCTCATTCAGATTCGACAGAGAAATCAAAAGCTTCAGACAAGCAAAATGTTGTAGAGGGTGCGGGAAAAAGGGAACCCTCCTACCTACACTGTTGGTGGTGAGAACAGTATAGAGGTTCCTTAAAAAACTAAAAATGCCACCATGTAAAGTGATCCTACTCCTGAGCATATATCCAAAGAAAATTTCAAAAAGATACATGCTCAATAATGTTCACTGCAGCACTGTTTACAATAGCCAAGACATGGAAGCAACCTAAACATCCATCAACAGAAGAATTAATAGAGAAAATGTGTTACATAGGTACAATGGAATATTACTCAGCCATTAAAAAGAATGAAATACCATCTGCAGCAACATGGGTGGACCTAGAGATTGTCATACTGAGTGAAGTCAGTCAGACAGAGAAGAAGAATTACCATATGCATTTCTTTTATGTAGAATCCAAAAAAAATGATACAAATGAACTTACAAAACAGAAAGAGACTCACAGAAAATGAACTTATGGTTGCTGGCGGGGAAGGGATAGTTAGGGAGATTGGTATGATCATGTATCCATTTAAAACAGATAACAAGGACCTATTGAGTATCACATGGAACTCTGCTCAGTGTTAAGTGGTAGCCTGAATGGGAGCGGGGTCTGGGGAAAAATGGATACATGTATATGTATGGCTGAGTCCTTTTGTTGTTCACCTGAAACCATCACAACATTGTTAATCAGCTACATCCCAATACAAAATAAAAATTCTTAAAAAAACAAACTAAAAATAGAGCCACCATGTGATCCAGCAATCCCACTCCTGGGCATAACATCTGAAGAAAATCATATTTCAAAAAGATACATGTACCCCTAGTGTTTACTGCAGCACTGTTCACAACAGTCACAACATGGAAGCACCTAAATGTCCATCGACAGAGAAATGGAGAAAGAAGATGTGGTGTGTATGTGTGTGTGTGTGTATATACATATATATATGTGCATATATATATAATGAAATATTAGTCATAAAAAGGAATCAAATAATGCCACTTGCAAAAACATGGATGAACCTAGAGATTATCATACTAAGTAAGTCAGACAAAAGGCAAATATCATATGATATCACTTATATGTGGAATCTTAAAAAAAAAAAGACACAAATGAACATATTTACAAAACAGAAACAGACTCACAGACTTAGAGAACAAACATGGTTACCAGGGGGAAGGACAACAGGGAGGGACAGATTGGAGGCTTGAATTAACATATACACACTACTATATAAAAAACAGATAAGGACCTATTATAGAGCACAAGGAACTCTACTGAATACTCTGTAATAATCTATATGGGAAAAGAATCAAAAGAATAGATATATGAACTAAATCACATTTCTGTACATTTATAACTAATGCAACATTGTAAATATACTCCAAAAAAATTATTTTTTTTTCTAAAAATCAACAGTTTCTTGAAAGATGGCTACATTCTACTCCTACCAACAAAGAATACAGTACTTAGAAGTCTGTAGATCCAATTACTGGAACCACCACATCAAACAAGAGGATGAAACGTGTACTGCTAATAACAAACTAAAGGAAGTACTCAAACTATCAACTCCCTATTACAGACCCAAAGATTAACACATCAGTTCAGTTCAGTCGCTCAGTTGTGTCCGACTCTTTGTGACCCATGAATCACAGCACAGGCCTCCCTGTCCATCACCAACTCCCGGAGTCTACTCAAACCCACGTCCATTGAGTCGGTGATGCCATCTAGCCATCTCATCCTCTGTCACCCCCTTTTCCTCTTGCCCCCAATCCTTCCCAGCATCAGTCTTTTCATGACCATGAGGTGGCCAAAGTATTGGAGTTTCAGCTTCAACAGGACTGATCTCCTTTAGGATGGACTGGCTGGATCTCCTTGCAGTCCAAGGGACTCTCAAGAGTCTTCTCCAACACCACAGTTCAAAAGCATCAATTCTTCAGTGCTCAGCTTTCTTCACCATCCAACTCTCACATCCATACATGACTACAGGAAAAACTATAGCCTTGACTGGATGGACCTTTGTTGACAAAGTAATGTCTCTGCTTTTTAATATGCTGTCTAGGTTGGTCATAACTTTCCTTCCAAGGAGTGTCTTTTAATTTCATGGCTGCAATCACCATCTGCAGTGATTGTGGAGCCAAAAAAAAATAAAGTCAGCCACTGTTTACCCATCTATCTGCCATGAAGTAATGGGACCAGATGCCACGATCTTAGTTTTCTGAATGTTGAGCTTTAAGCCAACTTTTTCACTCTCCTCTTTCACTTTCATCAAGAGGCTTTTTAGTTCCTCTTCACTTTCTGCCAAAAGGGTGGTGTCATCTGCATATCTGAGGTTATTGATATTTCTCCCGTCAATCTTGATTTCACAGCTTATGCTTCCCCCAGCCCAGCGTTTCTCATGATGTACTCTGCATATAAGTTAAATAAGCAGGGTGACAATATACAGCCTTGACGTACTCCTTTTCCAATTTGGAACCAGTCTGTTGTACCATGTCCAGTTCTAACTGTTGCTTCCTGACCTGCATACAGGTCTCTCAAGAGACAGGATTAACACATAGATGTATGCATAATCTTCATATTCAGAAGCATTTTCAAGAAGAATTTATTTGTTCTTGGTCATCTGGAAAATACTGCCACCTCTAGATGGAAGGAACAGCCTATGTCTTTAGAAGAATTAATATCAACCATAAATTCAAATTGCTGAAATATGAAAAATTGTCCCAGGAACCAGGTAAGTGGCTCTCTTCTAGGTGAATAAATTCACAGCTTTCAGAATGTCTCCATAAGCTGTCAACTTTGGAGTAACAGAGCTGTCTACAGAATTTCTGAAACAACCTGAAAACACTAAGCAAAAAAATAAAGACACAAATGAACCTACAAAACAGAAACAGACTCACAGACTTGTGGTTTCCAAGAGGGAGTTGGGGGAAGAGGTGGATTGGGAGTTTAGGATTAACAGATATAAGTTTTATATAAAGGATAGACAAACAACAAGGTCCTTCTGTATAGCACAGGGAACTACATTCAATATCCTGTAATATAAATAATGGAAAAGAATATAAAAAAGAATATGCACATTTGTATATCTGAGTCACTTTGCTATATAGTAGAAATGAACACAACACTGTAAATCAACCATATTTCAATTTTAAAAATCATAAGAAACTGGATTATACATAGATTTAATTTGCTTAGCACCTGCTAGTAAAGAATCCACCTGCAATGCAGGAGACCCCAGTTTGATTCCTGGGTCAGGAAGATCTGCTGGCAGGGACAGGGTACCTACTCCAGTATTCTTGGGCTTCCCTGGTGGCTCAGCTAAAAAAGAACCCGCCCATAATACGGATTCCCTGGGTTGGAAAGATCCCCTGAAGAGAAAAGCTATCCACTCCAGTATTCTAGCCTGGAGAATTGTATAATCCATGGGGTCGCAAAGAGTTGGACATGACTGAGGGACTTTCACTTTCACTTGTAGCAACCAGAGATGATTTTAAACTAACCTGTTCTAATTCAGGTGAGCAGGATTTCCCTGGTGGCCCAGTGCATAAAAAACCACCTGCCAATGCCAATGACACAGATTTGATACCTGATCTGAGAAGACCCCACATGCCGCAGAGCAACTAAGCCCGTGCACCACAATACTGAGCCTGTGCTCTGCAGCCTCAGAGCTACAACTACTGAAGCCCCTGCGCCTGGAGCTGGTGCTCCTCAACAAGAGAAGCCACTGCAGTGAGAAGCCCAAGCACCACAACAAAGACCCAGTGTGGGAATAAATAAATTTTTTTGATTAAAAAAATAATAAAAGTTAGGTGTGAGTAAATCAAAATATTAATTTTTAACCACAAGTATTCATGTGAGTACTGGCTTTCTGGTAAATTTTTTAGTTAAAATTATTTTTTCTTTTTAATATTAAAACTATAACCTTTTCTTACACAGACTGTTAAGATCTGGAGAGGCCATCTAATTCATCCTTTATCCAGATAAATAATGTTATCAAAGATGCAAAACTTTTCAACTTAATAGACTCCTTACTCTGAGCATTTACACTTTTAACTAAAAGCATACTCCCCCCACCTAAAAAAACGGCAGTATGCGCTAAACAAGCATTTTTCCAATTGAACTTATAACAAAAAAAAATTAGTCATAAAAACAACTATACATATTTTTACATTATTTTACATCTTCTTTGAGCCACAAAAAGGACGCTTATTTTCCCCACAACAACAGTTGCTGACATACTTCAGTTCAGGCAGCCCACTGAAGATCTCTTTGCGGCTTAGTTCAGAAATCCCATTTCCAAGAAATATTTTTGTTCCATCAAATTCTTTGGCTCCTTTCTTACATTTGCCTTTAATATCAGAGTATACGGAAACATCATCTCCACCTTTCATAACTAGAGAAAAGAAGAAAGTCATATCACACTGACATACCTGTTCTTTGGCAGAACACTAAAGATTCCTCAAGCTTTAGGACTGGGGAAGCCTAGAGGCATCGGTAATGGACATGAAGCAGTCTAACCTGGCTCATGGTCTCACTATAACTTTTGACAGAAAATACAACTGTTTACTTTCAAATGTTTGACAACAATAAATCTATTTTTTCCCCTAGGAAAACAAAGATGCAGACTATTCTTCGAAACATCCAACCTCAGGGACTTCCCTTGGCTGTCCAGTGGTTAAGACTCCTAATACATGGGACATCTCCAAATCTGGGAACTAAAATCCCTCATGCCTTGTGAGGGTCAAAAAAACAAAAAACACATACAACGAACATCCACCCTCAGTTGGAAGCCTTTAGCTAAGCAGAAAAGGAAAGGTATCTTCTATTTCAATTATTTTCCCCAAATCTAACATTCCTTAAAAGAGTAAATTAAGAATACTGAGTTTCATCCCAATATTAAGATTCCAGACTCTGAAGGTTCCCCCCGCAAATGACAGTTCAGCAGACAGAGGTTTCAGCACAACTGAGTAAAGAATGGAAAACAAAATTTCACTGACATCTTCCACTCTTTTCATCAGTCATGATCCTCTAACATCATCACACACATCCTCAAAGGGAATAAAAGAAATGGGCAGAAAACCCACATACAGATGCCTGATTTGTTAGTCTTTCTCAGGTACACACCTCAACAGGCTATACTAAATGCACAACTTGGAAAAGATCTTTGTTAAAGCAAATGTGAAATGCATCTGAGTGAGGATTTAATAAATTTTCAATATGATGATACACATAAACGTTAGCAGCTGTTTTACAGAGAAACCTGAACATTTTACTCACATTTTGAGGCTGACACGATTCCAGGGACATAGACATGGGCTCCTCGTAACACAGCACTGCCACACTGGGCTCCAACAACGACTTCACAAGGCTGTTGTTTTATATTCTTCCTGGAGAAGCAAGGGGAGTGAAAGCGTAAAGAATGACGCACCTCCAACATCAACCAACCTTTTCAGGGTTTCAAACTAACCCTAAATAAATGACCTCTTTAGTCTTCATTATTCCAAATGAATAAATGAGAAAAAGTTGGAAGAAAGAAGATAAACACACAAGAAATAATTTCTTAAAAACTACAAAGGACTTTCCTGGTGGTCCAGTGGTTGAGAATCCACCTGCCAACATAGGGGACATGGGTTCAGTCCCAAATCCGGGGAGATTCCACGTGCCGTGGGGCAACTTAAGCCCTTGTGCCACAACCACCAAACCCACATGCCCTAGAGCACGTGCTCTGCATCAGGAGAAGCCACGACAGTGAGTAGCACAGACACGGCTGGGGAGGAGCCCCGCTGCCACAATGAGAGAAAGCCCACAGGCAGCAACGAGACACAGTGCAGCCAAAAATAAGTAAATAAATCAAGTTTGGGGGTTTTCTTAATTACAAACAGGATGGGCACTTGAGAAGAAGATCTTGGTGCAAGGTAGTAAGTGGCATCAAAAACTGCTTCATCAAATACAACTAACCAATACAAGAAAGAAGCTGACTTACAGATACAGAGACCAAACTAGTGGGGAGAGGTGGGGAGGGGCAAGACAGGAGTAGGGGATTAAGAGGGACAAACTATTATGTTTAATATAACCTACAAGAGTATATGATACAGAGAATATAGCCAATATTTTTTTCTTTACCAAAGTACTGTTGATTTACAATGCTGAGTAAGTTTCAAGTATACAGCAAAGTGATTCAGTTATACACTCACACACACACACACACACACACACTCTTTTCCATATTCTTTTCCCTCGTAGGTTATTACTATATATTGAATGTAGTTCCCTATGCTATACAACAGAACCTTGTTGTTTATTTCAAATGTAGTAGTGTCTATTCAACCCATATTGCTAATTTACCCCACCTCCTCACCTGTCCCCTTTGGTAACTACAAATTTATTTTTTATGTCTGAGTCTACTTCCATTCTGTAAATAAATTCATTTATATCATTTTTTTATTCCATGTACAAGTGGTTTTATTTGGTATTCATATGTCTCTGACTTACTTCCCTTAGTATGATCGTCTCTAGGTCCATCCATGTTGCTGTAAATGGTATTATTTCATTCTTTTTTATGGTATAGCCAATATTTTATAACTATAAATGGAGCATAATCTTTAAAAATTGTGAATCATTACATTGTATACCTATATATCAACTATACCTCAATTAAAAAAAAAAAAAACTAAGGCAGGACTAAGGTCATAGGAAACGACACACAGGGTAGAAAGGCCAAGGCAACCCTTGGGGCCCAGCCTGGTGTCTGTTATCACCAGCTCTGACGCCTTGTGTTAGAAGGGACAAGATCAAGTGTTTATATTCTAATCCAATGAAGCTCTATGTAGATTAAAACCACAACCCCAAAGGGAAAAAAAGCATCATTTAACAAGCACTGCTGTTTCATAATAGCATTAGGAGAGAAGAGCAATAAAGTTTCTGTCTTCAAAGGCTAAAACAGGCAACATGTGTGAAATGCAAAAACATTTCTGAAGTGGTAGATTGGTGCACAATAAATTATTAATGTTTTAAACAAGACACAGATTAAGTCTTCTTCCTCTGCAATCCAACTTTCTTCAGTGTTGTCCAATTTCTCACCTCCCATCCATTTCTTCAAACATTGAAGCCTGGTATCACTTCTAACACTCACAGCAGACATTCTCAAAGGTCGGGGGTACCTATATGATGAGCCCCAAATAAACATCTCAAGCACTGCACGTCTGATGGGGTTCCCTGCTTGGCAACATGTCATATGTGTGGTCCTAACTCCTTGCATTTTTAAGTGCATTTTATTTACTTTTTTCTAAGTGCATTTTAAGTGAATTCAAGGAATTAAGTGCATTTTCTTTTCAAGCTCTCCAAATGATCAAATCTCAGTAAGCTTCTCAGATTTATCCTCCTCCTTCCAGGTCCCACACACTCACTGCTCATTCTCCAGCTATTTCTGGACAAGGTTCATTTCTCCAGGTTCTCAAACATGCCATCATCTCTTCTCGCTTTGTATCCCAAACCTTGGCAATCTCATGGTTTCAGTGAGCACTTAACAAAGATAACCTACATATTCTTTATTTTATTGAAATATAGTTGCTTATAATATTGTGTTTACCTCTGCTGTACCACAGTGTGAATCAGCTATTCTTTTTCATGTTCTTTTCCATTATAGTTTATCACTGGATACTGACTATAGCTCCCTGTGCTATACAGCTGGACCTTGTTGTGAGCCCACATATTCTAATTACCAGCCTTTCTAGACTGATTATCTGCAGACAGCTGTGTACAGCTGTCCTACAGCTACTTCACACTCAACAAGTTCTAAACAATGTTATGATTCCCTGATCCACTCCTCAAATCCTTGGGAACAGCCCAAAGCTTCATCCTCCTGTGTGTCCGTCAAAATGACGTTAGCTACCTGAGCAGCCAGAACACAGATCCTGGCATCATCTTGAATCTCCTCCTAAAACTTTTAACTCAACAGTCACTGAGCTACCAAATGATGCCACCTCTAATTCTCTGACACATCTCCCAGGCCCTTCCACCCCCGACATCAGACTTGTGACATCTGATCACTGGATATTGTTTTATCCAGTGATCTAACTTGTGTGTTTCATCTTTGGTTGCTTTCAGATCCTCCTGATGTCTTTGGTGTTCTTCAGTTTCATTCTGAAGCACCCAGTCACATAATTATCTTTACTTTTGCCTTCAGATACTGTATTTCTTAAATCTGACTTTCATCAATTCTGGAAAATTCTTCATTATATTTTTGAATACTGTCTCTCCCGCATTATTTCTAACCTCTATATCTGGGACTCACTAGAAACACGCAGTGCCTTTTCATTCTTGTTCTCATGACTCATTCTCATACTTCCTATTGCTTTACCTCTTTTACCTGCTATATTCCAGGTGATATGCCAAAAGCCATCTTCTAGTTCATTGATTCTCTCATCTGTTGAGTCTAACTCACTGAATGAGTTTAACTCACTGAATGACTTTTTAATTTTAATGAAATTTTAATGTCTAGAAATTCTTTTTCAATTCTTTTTTTTCCCTCTTAGGGTCTTTTATGTTTTAGAGTCTCCCTTTTGCTTTTAATCATTTTCAAGGAGACTAATTTTATAGTGCCTATCAATTAGCTCATTTTGCTACATTGTGGGATTCCCAGGTGGCACAGCTGGTAAAGAATCCACCTGCCAATGCAAGAAATTCAAGAGACGTGGGTTTGATCCCTGGAGTAGGAAATGGCAACCCACTCCAGTATCCCTGCATGGAAAACTCCCTGGGCAGAGGAGCGTGGCAGGGGCTCCAGTCCATGGGGCATGACTGAGTACACACTGGCTGGCTACAGCTCTGGGGGAATCTAATCCCTCAGTTTGTTGTATATGCTGGTTCTCACTCATGGTAGTTTGATTCCTGGTGTAGCTTCTAACTATACACACCAAGGAAACCAGAATTGAACCCTGATGTTCATCGTCACACTGTTTACAATAGCCAGGACATGGAAGCAATCTAGATGTCCATCAGCAGACGAATGGATAAGAAAGCTGTGGTACATATACACAATATGTGGGATATTACTCAGCCATTAAAAACAATACATTCTAATCAGTTCTACTGAGGTGGATGAAACTGGAGTCTATGATACAGAGTGAAGTAAGCCAGAAGGAAAAAAACAATACAGTATACTAACGCATATATCTGGAATTTAGAAAGATGGTAATGATTACCCTGTATGGGAGACAGCAAAAGAGACACAGATGTATAGATCAGTCTTTTGAACACTATGGGAGAGGTCGAAGGAGGGATGATATGGGAGAATGGCACTGAAGCATGTAAATGATCGTATGTGAAATGAATCGCCACTCCAGGTTCAATGCATGATAGACTCTGCTCGAGGCTGGTGCACTGGAATGACCCAAAGGGGTGGGATGGGAAGGGAGGTGAGAGGGGGATTCTGGATGCAGAACACATGTACACCCATGGCACGGATTCTTGTCAATGTATGGCAAAACCAATACAATATTGTAAAGTAAAAAACAAATTAAAAAAAAAAAAAGAAAGAAGCATGGCCTGTGCTGACAGGTGCCACTCTACAGCACTTTTGCCAAGCACCTCAAGAACTGGCTTAGGATCCAATTCTTGTGTCAATTTCCCAAACCGCAGGTATCAAGACCACATGGGTAGTATGAATTTGAACGCCAGATGCTTACAGGTATGGAACCACACTTGTGCATCTCATAGAGTTTTTTCCCCACAACACAGGCTCCATGGCAAGAGAGCTCCAACTCCTAATTACTGCCTTGCACTGATTTTGGATGGTTCTCACCTCTTAGCACTAACAGCCTGTTGTTAAAACCAAAGCCCCTAAGTTCAGGGGACCAAGCACCTTCTCCCTCAAAACCCTCAACCCTTAATCTTAGCTCACACACTTACTGCTCAATTTTCAGTTACTCTTCATTCTAACCCCTGAGTATCTCACTAAGGTTCTTAATCACTCTGCTATGCATTTTATGACCTATTTTTTGTTCAGTATTCCTAGGCCTACGTAGCAGAAACATTCTCAAGTTATCTAGTTCACCATACTGCTGGAGATAAAAGACTAAAATAGCTCCCTAACTCGGCTCCAGACTTGCAATTCATCTTTTGAAAAAAGTGTTTTCAGCTTTTTTGGCTGCAATCCAACGTGAAAAATGCACTTGAACTACATCCCAGTACACGTGTGCCTATCCACACTTACATTTATAGCAAATGTTTCACGAAACACCTTACCATGTACACTCCAGGATATTAAATAATAAAATCCCCATTCCTTAAGAAAAACTATAAACAACCAATTAAACTGATTTCACAACCTACTAATGAGTCAAGGTCTACATGCAGTTTGGAAAAAAAAGCTTTATGCTACTACCAGTATTATATTTCTAAAATCGTAACTGTAATAAAAGTTATTCGGCTCCTATATTCCATGCAAATAAATAAAACACTTCTTAGTTTTAAAAACTAATCCTTCAAAAAGACACATGCACCCCACTGTTCACTGTAGCACTATTTACAATAGCCAGGACATGAAAACAACTTAAATGTCCATCAACAGTGGGATGAATAAAGAATGTGGCACATATATACAATAGAATTATTACTCAGCCATAAAACAAAATGAGATTGGGTCATTTGTAGAGATGTAGATGGACTAGAGACTGTCATACAGACTGAAGTCAGAAAAAGAAAATCAAATGCATATTAACACATACATGTAGAATCTAGAAAAGCAGTATAGATGGCAATACATATCATACATATATATGCTATGCCTATAAATGTGGCTGATTCACTCCTGCACAATAGAAACTATTAATAGCACAGCATTGTAAACCAACTATACGCCAATAAAAATCAATAAAATTTTAAATGAATCCTTCACATTTCACTCTACCTCTTCTAACTTCAACATCTTCTTTCACCAACCTCTCTGAAAACTGATAGATTCCCAGGCACTTTTGTCACAAACCACCATATATTTTCTTACCTCTGTACCTTTACATGTACTTTCTCTCTACCTTGTGTACCCTTGCCTACTTTATCTCATCTACCTCCTTCTTACTCACCTACAAGGCTCAACTGAAATAACATCTCTTTGGAGAAAATCTTCACCCACTTCTTTGCACTCAGCCCTTCCTCTTCTCTGCTTGGATGGTACTTAATTCATTTCCCTCCCCAGGAATCTACTGCAGTTGGACTTACTTCATTCGCTTTTAGACTAAATTGTGTTTCACCCATCTGTATAATATCTTTGAGCCTCACACACAGCACCAATTTAAACAATATTTTGTGAAATGGAACTCTGTAATGTTAATCAGAAAGTTTTTATGAGACTAACCATTTCATTGAAAGAAGACAATGGGAGACTATGGGGAAGAGCATTAACATAGTGGTCCAGGGATTTCCCTGGTGGTCCAGTAGTTAAGAATCCACATGAGTTCAATCCCTGCTCAGGGAACTAGGATTCCACATGTTGCAGGGCAACTAGGCCCACATGCCTCAACTAGAGACCCAGCACATCCAAAAATAAAAACAAACAAAAACCACAGTCAAAAAGAACTACTATCCTTTCTTTGGAAGGCCTGGTGATGAGGCTGATCCTTGGCTAGCATTCTGGAACTCAGAATCAGGGGAGTTCCCACTCTTAACTGATTCAGTTCAGTTCAGTTCGTGTCTGACTCTTTGCAACCCCATGGACTGCAGCACATCAGGCCTCCCTGTCCATCACCAAGGGTAGCTCAATGTGCCTACATTATCTGTAACAATTTGTAAACAAATAATATGGTTATGGTAGACACTGACTTTCCTTCTGGGAGGCTGGAATCTGGGCACCTGCCAGGCACGAGGTGCCCACACAACCAGCCCTAAATGAAAACCCCAGATGCGTGTCTCTAAGGAGCTTTCTTGGATGGTGACATCTCACATATGCACTGCCATCCTTGTTGCCGGGGAGAGTTAGGTGCACACTGCATGACTCCACTGGAAAAAGACTCTGCAGTTTACAAATGGTTTTCCCTAGACTTCATCCCACCTTTTATTTTGCTAATTTTGCTTCAGATTCTTTCACTGTAATAAACCATGGTCACAAGTACAAACACATGTGGAATTCTCTGAGTCCTCCAAGAGAATCACTGAGCTGGGGAGTGGTCTTCAGGAACCTTTCAACACAAGTACTAACTGTATAAAAGCCTAAGATCGTACATATATGCAAGTGTCAAGGTGCAAGTCAGCATTGCTGAAGTTTTAGTGAGGAAATACAAGTTGATGTAGGGCCACTAAAAAAAATACTAAAAGCTTGATTTTTATTAAAATGTTTTTCAACAAAAGAATGAAGCAATAGCATTAAACAAAGATGATTTTCCAAGAATACAGTAACAAATACTGGAGAAAAACAGTAAGAAGGTACTTAGAATAAGAGAAAACTAATTAAAACAGCTAAAAATGAGATGCTGACAAATTAAAGACCCACTAAAGAGAGGGTAGAGACTATGAGAATGACCTACTAAAAAGCATATAAAAAAATACACTTATCTACTTGGCATGTATTTAACTGCAAATATTAGCATCCTACAGTAAAAGGAAGATAATATAATTTTGAGCTATCACACAGTCATATCTCATTCGCATACATATAATCTGATGTCTCATTTGCATAATTTTGAGATATCACATGATCATATCTCATTTGCATGTCAACCAAATGTTTCGTTTCAGCAGGATTACTATTTGTATTGAACCAGCAGTCTTTGAGCAATTACTTGAATATTCCATTGTATTCACCCTATTATTTCATACATACAAACAGCAATTAAAAACCAAAGTGCTAATGCTAGTGACAAGGCAACTGTGAGAGACGGAAATGGAACAGCTGGAAGAGAAAGGCAAACTCAATCTCATTTGTATCTCAAGATACTTCTGCTACTGAATTATACACTCAATTATTAGGGAAAGTTAATTTTCTGACCCACTAGAGATAGATTTTTATCAAAAAGGAAAGAATACCAACAGACAATATACAGAGATTCTTAAAAATTACAAATTGAATACTGGCCTAAAAATTCTACTGATTTAAGTGCAGTCTTTAAAAAATGATGGTTGGGGTACAGTGTTTAAAATACTCTTGTATGGATACCGAAAACAAACTTGGAGCTATTGGGGGAAAGGGATAAATCAGGAGAGTGGGACTGTCATATACACACTATCATAAGAAAAAGAGATAACTATTAATAATAAGGACCTACTCTGTAGCACAGGGAACTCTACCCAATACTCTGTAATGACCTAAATGGGAAAAGAATCTAAAAAAGAGTGAATATATGTATATATATGACTGATTCACTTTCCAGTACAGCAGGAATTAACACAACATTGTAAATCAACTATACAACAATAAACATTTTAAAAAGATACTCTTATATGGGGGGATAAATTAGGAGTTTGGGATTAACATACACACACTAATATATATAATACAGATAATCAACAAGGACCTATTGTATAGCACAGGAAACTAAACCAAATATTTTTTTAAAACCTTTAAGGAAAAAGAATCTGAGAGGGAATATACAACCGAAGCACTCTGCTGTACACCTGAAACTAACATTACATCATAAGTCAACTCTATTTCAATTAAAAAAATGAAAAATACTTTGGATCAAGAGAAGACTGGCATTCAATTTTCTCTTTTAAGTCTTTCAATAAAGCTGACATTGATACCATCAACTTCAGCATTACCACCTTACTTCAATCTAATTACCATTTGTAAAACTTTCCTAACATTCAAATATATTTGATCAACACTTTCCTGGCAGTCCACTGCTTAGGACTTCGCCTTCCAATGCAAGGGGTGCAAGTCTGATCCCTGGTTGGAGAGCTAAGATCCCACATGCCTTGGGGCTGAAAAACCAAAACATAAAAAAAAAAAAGAAGCAATACTGAAATTCAAAAACTTAAAAAATTATTAAATTTATACATATATTTGCTCAGTAAATTAAATATGTTAAACAAAATGAAGGAACCTAAATTTTATGGTGAGATTTACTTTTTGAATTGTTTACTCTCTTTAAATGGTTTAACCCACATTTGGTATCCTAAATAGTTGCTGAAATGTAGAGCTTCTAGTAAAAAGGGTTTGTCAACGAGTAAAAGTACACATACATTCCTTTTTCTGAGGCCCATAAAAATGGGGGAAGAAAAATTTGAAAGCAAATTCCATTTGCAAGAAATCTAAGCAGCAGCTAAGATGGAAGTGATGAAGAGTAATTAGCTAACACAGGAAAATCTGGATCAAATCCAATTCCTCAATAGGGTATGACTGTTTCTGAAAAGGAAAGGCTCTTGGATACCCAAACAATTATTCATTACTCAGAAACAGGATCAAAGGGTCAGGCAGAAAAAACGAAGGTCTGGGTATGTCACGTCAGTCCCATTCTCCATGGATAAAGCCGAAAAGAAGAACTGGATTGGCAGAACTGGCACAGCAGACAATCCATGTTTTCTCTAACAAACCTGGATAAACTCCCTAGAAGTAGTAAAGGGAAGAGCAGCAAAGTGCAATCAATGCTGTGACTCCTCCCCTGAGTTCACTAAGCATAACCAAAAATTAAAGCCCCCAACAAGACAGCTATGAGCTAGACCCCCTCACAGCAAAGCCTTAGTCTTCATCAGCTCAGCTCACCAGAACTAGAGATGAGCCACTAGAAAAAATCTGGTGAAAGTGTTTTCAAAAAACACATCTGATGAGTTATCCGGGTACACACTTGACCTGAAGTGCAGACTAGGCGACTCCATGTAAATGTTTTCATTCGAGTATTCATTCAAAGTGGGACAGATGCGTAGGTACAGATGGCCCTCTTACCCTCAGGTTCTGCATCTGAGGTTTCAACTAGCCACAGACAGAAAAATAAAAATGTTTAATTCCAGAAAGTTCCAGAAGGCAAAACTTAAATTTGCTGTTCACATAGTATTAGGTATCGCAAGTAATCTAGAAATGATTTAAAGTATGCTAAGGATGTGCAGGAGTTACATGCAAATACTATGCCATTTTACATAAAAGACTTGAGCATCTGTGGATATTGGTGGGGGGGTGTCCAATCTCCCATGAACACCCAGGGACATGTGTCACATTAAACAAAGCTATAATAAACCAAAGGCAGAACAAAATGTACAGATCAAAAAAGAGCAAAATCTCAAATAACCTCTCCACAGTTTCAAAAAAAATATATGCATGTGTTAGTCGCTCAGTCATGTCTGATTCTTCACGACCCTGCAGACTGTAGCCCTCCAGGCTCCTTGGTCCATGGGCTACTCCAGGCTAGAATACTGGAGTGGGTTGCCATTCCCTTCTCCAGGGGATCTTTCCAACCCAGGGATCATACTGAGGTCTCCTGCATTTCAGACAGATTCTTTACTGTCTGAGCCACCAGGGAAGCCCTCAAAGAAACTAAAAAGAATCTTTAAAAAAAGAGAGAACAACAACAAGATAAAAAAGAAGAAAAGCGAACTAGCTGAGCTCAGCAAGTAAAGGATGGTAAATCTCCTGAAACTAAAGAGCTAACAAAACATACTTTAGACAGCTATTCTGAAAGAAGCCTGCTTCGAAGGTGGCCCTTGGCTGGCAACTGAAAACTTGACTGGGAAACAGTTCCCAGCACTGATATAAAACAGCTCTAGTAACAGTCAACTGCTGTTTGTACAAGCAGTGTGGTCATTCTGAACACCTGCTTTCCTTTTGGGAGTTTGGAATTTGGCACATGCCAGGCAGAGGGTACCTGCCAACCAAACCTTGGGTGATGCCGCTCTAATGGGCTGCCCTCACAGATAACAGTTTTACTCACGTCAAAACTGACTGCTCAAAGAATGAAGCCCATCCTGGTTAACTCCATGGGGAGCAACTTTTTGGAAGCTCATTTCTGGTTTCCTCCTGACTCTACCCCATATGCCTTTTCCCTTTGCTGACATGGCTTTTGTATCCCTTTCATGCAATAAATCCTTGCCAATAAATCCTTGACTAGATGCTGAGCTCTAGAGAGTCCTTCCAGCTCATTACTGACCCTGGGCTGTCTAGGACAGCCCAATACAGGGAGCATCCTCACTGGAAATCCAACATACAGAGTATTAGTGTCCTCCTGACACAGAAGGCAGAGGTAGGTAATGGAAAAATCTTCAAAGAACTACCGGAAGACTTATCACTGAAAAATTCCACTGTGTTTCAAATAACCAAAATTAAGGGGTACCCCAGCCAAGTTTCTACAGTCCAAAGCCTAAGAGTCTCATAGATCTCCAAGTGAAAGATCAAGATTTTGTTGCAAAAGGGAAAATACTTTTTGGCCTCAGCTTTTCTCACAGCAACACGTGAGGCCATAAGATTGCGGAAGCAGTGTCTACACACAGTTCTAAGGGAAATAACATGTGACCTGAAATGACTACATATACTTAACCAAGTTCTTGCTTACATATAAAGGCAAAAACAAAACGACTTCCCATGTGGTTCAGTCAGTGGTTAGGAATCCCCTTTGCAATGCAGGGGACACAGGTTTAATCCCTGGTCTGGAAACTAAGATTCCACATGTTGTGGGGCAACTAAACCTGTGAATCACAAATACTGAACCCACGCACTCTGAAAGCCACGTGCCACAGCTAAAGAGAAGCCTGTGTGACACAACTAAGACACAATGCAGCCAAAAATAAATAAATATAAAGGCAGCAAGCACTTCTCAAGTGAGAAGGTAAAGAGAGGGTACAAGAAACATACCTGGGAGAAGAGAAGCAGGTGCTGGAGACCTGCTAAATCAGGGGTCCCCAGCCTTCTTAGCACCAAGGACTGGCTTCATGGAAGATAACTCTTCCACGGACAGGGGGGTGTGGATGGTTTGGGGATGATTCAAATGCATTACTTTTATTGTGCATTTTATTTCTATTATTATTACACCAGTTCCACCTCAGATCAGCAAGCATTAGATCCAGAAGGTTGGGGACCCCTATGCTAAATGACAATATCCAATCAGTCAAGATAGAGAACTCAGAAATAAACTACTGTTATTGCAAAAAGCCAAGCACTGCATTCACCTGGATTGAATAAAAATATTACAAAGCTTTATAATGTTTAAAAAAAAAAACTAACAGTAAATAAAAACTGGTTGGTAGAAGTTTCAGGGAAGCTATAAGAATTTCTTCATTTTTCAAAGTGGAAAGTCAAAAGACACCTAATAAAACTGGTGATGAGTTTAAAAGACAAAAAAGAGCTGACATGCTCCTTTCAGAAATGAAAGTTAGGTACATGAATCCACAATCCTAAAAGATTTCTCAGTGCTTTCCTGTAACTCAACATCTGTGTTACACAGTTCACTAATGTTTTAATGAGTAGCTTACTCACTACAAAGAATAGGATGAAAGGATTATCATGAAGCCAGTAAGAAGAATGAAATAGAGTTACACAGATTATGGAAAACTATGGGCATCGTGGAATGACGTCCAGTGTATTCCAAAATGCATAACAGATCTCAGAAGACCTATGACTGAACAACTATAGTAACTAGTTGATTCAAAACTAAATAAGAATGAGGGAAATCAGAACAGTGGTTTCCTAGTATGGGGGGCAGAATGCAGAGAATTTTCTGATGATGGAAATGGTGTACATCTTGATAGGGGTGAGTCCTGACTATACAGTTGTATAAATTTAACAAAACTCAGCACACTTAAGACTCCTCCATTCACTAATGCAATGTTCCTCTTAACAAAAATATACAATGAGTTTACGAACTCAATTTTTTTTAACTGCAAAAGTAATACATGTTTACAGGAAAAATAAATAAATAAATAAACCAGAAATGTTACAATTAGAGCCTCTTCTTACCTAGTTTCCCCCAACCTCCTCAGAGTTAAGCACTCAGAATTAATCTGTTAACAGCTGGGTATATTATACCCTCCAGACTTATTTCTGTATATAAATAAATATACATAAATCTGTACTATTTAGCTGCAAAAGAAATGTGATTATCCTACATAGAGCATCATGCTTTGGGTATTTAATTAATTGCAAATATTATCATTTATTTGTACATATAATTCTCCCACATTAAAGGCTGTATAATATTCCACTGAATGGATAAACCAAAAAACATTGCTCTGCTGTTGACCACTAAATTACCAATACTTTGAAGCTTTAACAAAATGCACATTTTTGTGTTTATTATTACTCTTAGGGGTATTAAAATCTTTTTATCACAATTAGGGATTTTAAAACGCTCTTTGGGAACAGAATTCCTATTATAATACGAAAACCTATTATTTTTTTTTTCCTTTTTTAAACACATGACTTCCAAACACAGTATCTCTTCTATTTAGCTGTGCTTAGTTGCTGAGTCATGTCCTACTCTTTGCGACCCCATGGACTGTAGCCCGCCAGGGTCCTATGTCCATGGAGATTCTCCAGGCAAGAATACTAGAGTGGGTTGCTATTCCCTTCTCCAGGGGATCTTCCCAACATAGGGATCAAACCCATGTCTTCTGCACTGCAGGCCGATTCTTCACCATCTGAGTCACCAGGGAAGCCCAAGAATACTGGAGTGGGTAGCCTATCCCTTCTCCAGGGGATCTTCTCGACTCATGGATAGAACTGGGGTCTACTGCATTGCCAGGAGGATTCTTTATCAGGTGAACTACCATGGTAGCCTGTTCTACTCAGATAATACAGTAATTTAACATCATCATGAATTAATAAAATTTTACAAATATATCAATTATGAAAATAGGAAACACTGTTGCTTTGTATTTCTGTTGTAGCTCAAAAAACGTTTTAATTTAGCAGTGGAATCTCTTATGATATACAAGTAAACAAATGTCTTACAGAATGAAAAACATCAATCACTACTGAATGGAACTAATATGCATTCCTCTCAAGATAGCTGAGTCCATTCCCAGTATTCTTTTGTAGTATTTTCCATGACAGACGATGTAGTCAACATTTATCAAGTTTATGAATTCCTATCTAAATAAAGTTGCTAATAGAGAAACTATCTATTAGCTAAGATACTATCAACAAACAGCAAAAAAAGAACCTGTGACAAATTTTCATTTATAAGAATACAATTTGAAAATGAAACAGTTACAAACCTAGGTCCAATAACAGGAATAAGTAAGACATCTTGAAGGTCTGGATGCTGAAGAATAGGAAAACTTAATCCATTAAACTGCTGTTGAAAATAAACACAGAGGATTACAAAGCAATCAACACACTGGGTAAATTACAAATTACAGAGCTTTTCAGTGTCATTACCTAACAGAGCATAAAGTTTGATTTAGGATTATTTTCATTTTTTTACATGGGATACTACAAAAAAAAAATCAAAGTCTTCAAAACAACATCTTCTCTATAATTTAATTCTCAAGTTTCTTGCCTTCTTTACAAGTCTCAATTTTGTTTAGTATTTGACTTTGTAAATACGAACCATGCTGACCTTAAGTGATCTACTTTGAAAACACATATCCAATATAGAGCTGCATGAATAGGACATTAAAGACTGAGATTTTTAAATGCTGTGTATTATATATTATCAACACTGAATGCCATGTCAGTTTTTTGTTTGCTTGTTTTTGTTGCACCATGGCATGTGAGATTTTAGTTCCCCTACCAGGGATTGAACCCGTGCCCCCTGCAGTGGAAGTAGAGTCTTAACCACTAGACCACTAGGGAAGTCCTGCCATGTCAGTTTTGATGATGCTTCCTGGCAAAGGCTGAGGATATTCAGTATCCTCCACCATACTTGGCCTTCAGACTAGAGATAGGTGCATGGCCAACAGCATACGTGCTAAGGCCGACTCCCAGTCTCATGGGTATGGAAAAGGCAATGGCAACCCACTCTGGTATTCTTGCCTGGAGAATCCCAGGGACAGAGGAGCCGGTGGGCTGCCATCTGCAGGGTCGCACAGAGTCAGACATGACTGAAGCGACTTAGCAGCAGCAGCAGCAGTCTCCTGGGAGCCAACTGTGTGCATCTCTTGCCAAGTCAACAGTCATGCTGGCAGCTTGAAACTGACCAGAGTGGGAGCATTTACACCACAAAAACCAGCAAACACTACAAACCAGCATTATTTTTCCCAGAAAGGGGGTTGTTTGGTATGTACCAGCACACCATGGCTGCAGACAGAAGACAATTGGGCACTCCCCATAAAAGAGGGGAATGGAGAGCAAGGACTCAGTGTCTATCAGAGGGCCACACACAAACACTGGAAAACAAGTCTCTGCTGTGCATGCTACTGATTAGACTCATGTGTCTTCACATACTGCACCAAAGCAGTAACAATAATAGATACTTGTGCTGCACTGTAGTACCAATACACTAGCTACCAAAAACCCAAAATCAACCTATTTCTAAGTTGAAAAGGAGAGAGAATAAAAATTCTTCAGATTTTGGAAGTCAGACTATATTTCTACCAAGTCAACAGCTCTTCTGAGTTCTGCTTCCTCTGAGCAAAGGGATTTAAGGGAATTTTGAACTAACCATACCCAACAGCATAGTAAGACATCTTAAGGGTGAACTTCTCCTTCAAACAGACCTCTGTGTTTTCTCCCCTCCCTCATGTTCTCTCATTGTCTGATACCCTAGCAGGAGTCCCCAACCTCCGGGATGATCTGAGATGGAGCTGATGAACTAATAATAGAAATAAAGTGCATAATAAATGTAATGCGCTTGAATCATTCCAAAACCATCCCCCTGCCTTGGTCCATGGAAAAACTGTCTTCAACTGGGAGACTGGAAAAACCAGCCCCTGGTGCCAAAAAGGTTGGGGACGGGGACCGCTGCCTTACAGTATCCAGATTATGATCCTTCCAAGGAGAAGATAATGAATTTTGTCATTTGCTTTTGTTTTGCTTCGGAAGCACTACACTCTCTCCACACTACAGAGATATTCTACACAGAGATCAACCCTGTGCGGGCCAAGATTTTCCTTCTCTCCTTTTCTATCAGATATTAAAACACTACAGAAATAAAAGTTTCATAAAACCACATTTGCCTAACTTTCATAAAAATATCACATACTTTTTTTTAACCAAACATAGCACGGGCTTCTTTTTCTGTCTGTTCCTACCCTGTGCCCTTTTTAAAACAGCCTTATTGAGGTTTACTTTACATACCATAAAATATATCCATATTAAATGCACAATTCAATGACTTCTTTGTTAAGTAAATTTACAGAATTGTGCAACCATTACTAGAATTCAGTTTTAGGTCCTATCCATCACCACACAAAGATTCTTCACGCCCATCTGCAGTCAATCCTTATTCCAGCCACAACCCTAGGCAAATACTAACCTACTTCTTTCTCTAGCATTTGCCTTTTCTAGACATTTTATATAAATAGGATCACATGCTACAGAGGGTCTTGTGTCCGGCTTCTTGCACTCACTGAAGTGTTTCTGAGGTTCACCCACGTGGTAACATGTATTATTTCATCACGTTCATTGCTGAGTTCCATTCCATGGTGTGAACTTAATCACGTTTTGCTTTTCTATTCATCGGTCAATGGACATTTGGACAGTAGCCTCCTTTTGGTTATTACAAACAATGCTGTTAATATAGTAATATTCATGTCCAAGTCTCTGCATGGACATCTGTTTCCACTGCTCTTGGATAGATATAGTAGAATTTCTGGATTGTACAGTAAGTTTATGTTAAGCTTTTTAAGAGACCACAAACTTTTCCAAAGATGCCAAACCACTTGACTTTCCCATCTGTGGAGACACTTTCCAGCTTCTCCACGTCCTCACTAGTCAAATGAAATTCTAAATGATGAAATTTCAATATGTGACCCAGAGAAATCTGGAGACAAAGCACCCACCTGTATACCATTTAGGATATGCCTTTGGGATACATATGAGCTTTGGGACATGGAAAAGGAACATTCGCGATCTAAAACCTCCTTTGAGTCCCCTTTCCTGGTAGCAAGAGGCAAGACTCAAACCACGAGATTCTTACCTACTGCCCACAACCCCACTTCCTCAGTCTCATCTCAACCTTTACAAAAAGGGACTCAAAGCCCAGAATGATTTCATCCGCCTTGTCTGAGACACAACACCTGAGATTTCGATCAGACTAGGATCCTAGGTTATCTAAGCTCTAGGAATAATTTTCTAGAAAAGAAAACCTGGATCTGCCTGAGTTTTGGACAGAACAGCTTCCTTTATACAAGATGAAAATCTATACATATAGCTATATAAAAGTAATAACCTTAGCTGCTTAGAGGAAGTGTTCACATTGTATGTCTAATACAGTCAATAAAATTATCACTCATTAAAATTCAGAATAACCTTTCTCCGAGCTTTACATAATTATTATACTAAGTTCTGGCCTCATACAGACAGAAACCAGCTGATTCTTCTTACATCATGGTCATCTGCTCACAACTTGAAGTTTATAGAACTGTTCTTAAAGACAGTATAATAAACATTTCACTGATGTGGTGATATTAAAGACAAAAAACAAATGAAACAAACAACAAGGTCCTAATGTATAGCACAGGGAACTATATTCAACATCCTGTGATAAACTGTAACAAAAGAATATGAAAAAGATTATGTGGGTATATATACATATGTATAACCAAGTTCCTTTGCTGCACAGCAGACAACAGTGTAAATCAACTACACTTCAAGAAAACAAAAAGAATCAATACCAGTGAAGATGCTCTGAAAATTCCTAAATGTTATACCCAGAGTAAACTGACAACACAGCATATGACAAACAAATGTGAGTCTTTAAACTATGCTTATCTCTTTCCTTTTCATTTAGGTACTTAGGTAGAAATAGGCCTGCTGACACCCACCCATCTGTGGTTGTTAGAAGAGATGTAATAATAACTACAAAATGGAATAACTAAAACTACCCCTCTTCAGGCACCTTGTTTTCCTCCATCTTACATTTCCTGGGAGGCAAATTTCAACGCACAGTGTATGAAACACAAAATGCATAGCTTTGGGGTTTTCTTTCTGGTATTTTTTAAAATAATTTTCAAAGGTTATTTTTCACTTACACTTACTGTAAAATATTAATTATACTCCGTGTTATACAGTACATCCTTGAGCATATCTTACAACTAACACCTAACTTACTTCTCCCACCCCTACAGAGACTGGCTCTGCTGGTAACCACTAGTTTGCTCTGTGACTCTGCTTCTTTTCTGTTATATTCACTAATTTGTTGTATTTTTTTGGACTCCACATATAAGTGGTATCATGTAGTATTTGTCTTTGTCTGGCTTATTCCACTTATAAAATGTACAGATTCTGAAAGCGATTAAGACAATATAAACAAGAAAATTCAAATATTATTTTTCTATTTGAAACTTTAACAATTTGGGTTAGAACAGACCTCTTATGCATTTTACAATCCATTTTCACTCAGAGAAAATGAGTATTATATGGAAACTATTTTATTGGTTGAACCAAAAAAAATCTGCATCTTATTCTTAAATACATTCTTTATGCTATTTAATTTCCTTTTATTAAATTATATTTAATTAGCAAAGAAACTATCATTTGCAGAGACATGGATGGACCTACAGACCGTCATACAGAATGAAATCAGTCAGAAGCAGGAAAACACCATGTAATTACGCATAAATGAGGAATCTAGAAAAATGGTAGAGATGAAACTATTTTCAAACCAGAAACAAGAGACACAGACGTAGAGAACAAATGTATGGACACCAAGGGGGAAAGTGGGAGGAACTGGGAGACTGGGATAGACATATATACATTACTGGTAAGATGTATAAAATAGATAACTAATGAGAACCTACTGTACAGCACAGGGAACTCTACCCAATGTTCTCTGATGACCTAAATGGGAAGGAATCCAAAGAAGAGGGGATATATGTATATATATGCATGGCCGATTCATTTTGCTGTATGGAAGAAACAAACAACACTGTAAAGCAACTTCATGCCAATAAAAATAAATTATGTTAAATTATTATATTAAAATTAAAAGTACAATCCTACAGGTAATCAGTAGGCACCTCCTGACCTCTGGGCTCTCTTCAGCTATATGATCTGCCCTCGTGATCGTTATAAGCTGCTTACAACAACAGCAAAGACTTTTTGGGTTAGAACAGACCTCTTACACATTTTAAGGATGAAGATGACAAAACAATAGAGACCCGGAGGGGTTGAGTAACCTATCCAGTTACTAAACACATTCAGAATCAGAAGTATTAATGTTCAAGTTCTAGCATTAGCATGCACTATGTAACCTTGAACAACATTCGTGATCCTCAATTTCCTTATTTGTAAACTTGTAATAGTATATCGTCCACATGATGTTAGGAGCAACATGACATAGGTTGGAGAAATCTCCTTCTATACATAATGACAAAAATTTGCACCAACCTTCTGAAGCTCATCAAACAACAGATTTTTCACATGTTGTACTGAGGCCAGATGCGTATTTACCCTGACCGTGGTGAACGACGGAGGGTGAGACAAGTTATGTAATAGCGTTTCAAACCTCCTTTCTGCTTCTTGTTTACCTAAAGCCGACAGAATCTGAAAAGAAGAACAAGTTACTGTTTCAATTTCACAATACAAATTAAAAATATTAAGATATATGCATATACATTTGTTCCAAATGATGAAACATCATTCCACAATCATTCTGCTCCACTTCACGTTTCTGTTTACATGTTGATAACACTAAGGTTATTGTGATTTTTCACAGGGTTATGCTAATAAACGCCTAATGAAACACCTGATGAAAAGGGATTAGAAAATCACCACCTCAACCTCAAAGCATTATTAACATTTTGAACATATCTGCTACATTTATTCACACAAATTCAGGATTTCATTCTACTTATTTATAAAAATATTAACTGCTACATCACTTCTGTACAAGTAGTTCCCTGCTAACCTCATATCCTAGAGAGAATTGGATAGTAACCTTTTAAAACACCAGTATTTGAAGAATATGTAACACCTGATACTGTCACCCAACAATCTCCCACATCAGTTTTTTAATATGGTAATACTACATGTTAGGCTTCCCAGGTGGCGCAGTGGTAAAGAATCCACCTGCCAATGCAACAGACACAGGAGATGCAGGTTTGATCCCTGGGTTGGGAAGATCCCCTGCAGAAGGAAATGGCAACCCACTCCAGTATTCTTGCCTGGAGAATCCCATGCACAGAGGAGCCTGGAGGGCTACAGTCCATGGAGTCACAAAAAGTCAAGACATGACCGAGCAAACATGCACACTAATTATTAAAAGTAACAAACAGATACTGCCCTAAAAAAGATAGCAAGATACCTCACAGAAATAAGAGTTATAAAGACTCAAATGACCAAGTTTCCTTGTAATTAACTGAAGCCTTCAAGACATGTATTTTACCATTTTTTGTCATCTTTGACTATCCCCTGCCTCACAGCATCTTCATAAACCACTTGCCAGCCTAATAATCCCCTAGCCTAAAAATATTAGCACTTTCTCAGTGTTTATGTTTTTAACTGAATATTTCACTACTTTTGATACTTTTTACAGAGATAGTTTTTCTTTTTGTAAAATCCTGTTAGTACATTTGAAGAAGAACTGGTGTCTGAGAGATTTGAATCTTCTTTTATAGAGCAATGTTAATCATTTCAAAAATTCTGGGGGTAGAAAACTGCCTCTATTTCTCTTATCATCCTCCCTATACTTTAAGTCCTTTGAAATCAAGAAGATATTTTCTCAGGGACTTCCCTGGTGGTCCAATAGGTAAGAGTTTGAGCTCCAAATGCAGTGGGCCTGGGTTCGATCCCTAGTCTGGAAACTAGATTCCACATGCTGCAGCTAAGACCCAACGCAGCCAAATAAATAAATATTTAGGAAAAAAGGAGAATATTTTATCTTTCCATCCTGTGATGCTCTTTAACTTAATCTTTGGGAATAAAACGTAGAAATCTAGCCTAGAAGTCACGGCTTCACCAACATCTTTGAAAATGATTAACATTTGCGCGGCTTTACTTTGAATACACCACCAAAGATTTGGAAAATACAAAGTCGCCTACAAGCAGGATGGTAAGATAAAGAGCACGAGCCTGGCAATCAAAGACAATCAACACTCACTGAGGACTTCTGTGCTCAACGCTGTCAGCAGCACGCAGAAGGAACACTTGTTGAGGACCTACAATGCCAGGTGCTCACCCTTAAGACTAATACCTTAACCCTGAAAATTTAGTGCTGTTAAATGTCCTCCAACTTCACAGATGAGGAAAGCAAGTTTAAGAGATGTGAAACAACTGACTCCAAGCACTGAGATGCAAACCAGGGGGCCTTGGGGTTCCAAATCGATTCCTTTTCCCACTGTACTGACACCTAAGCTCTTTCCCTTCAGATTTCAACATTAGGACCATGACAGCGATGTAGATTTGATTCAGGAACATAACTCTTTGGACCCTCAGTTCTCTCACCTGTAAAAAATGGGGATGAAATATCTACCAAAAGAAGACTGCTAAGATTAAGATGTGGAGTTTCCCAGGTGGCTCAGCGGTAAAGAATCCACCTGGCAATGCAAAGAGATGCAGAAGATGCGGGTTCTACCCTTGTGTTGGAAGATCCTCTGGAGTAGGAAACAGCAATCCGTTTCAGTATTTTTGCCTGGAGAATCCTATGGACAGAGACCAATGGGCTACAGTCAATGAGGTCCCAGAGTTGGACACGACTGAGCACACACACAAGATTAAGAAGTTAAAGGTCTGCAAACCACCTAGCACAACCAGTGGCATTTAACAAGCACTCGCTGAATGACAGTATACCTTCCACCTGAGTACGCAGCAGGCGCTTTAAGAATACAGGTGTTTCTTCCCTATAGAACTTATAATTCTCAGAGGACACGGATCTTTGTTTGCTCATCCCTGTAACCCCTTTAGTGCCCGACGCCTGTCGCCAGGCACACAACAACTTTTTTCCTCCTCCCTCCTTTCCCATTCCGAAATGTTAAAAAAAAAAAAAAAAAATACACTCCATTTATCTCTTAGCTCAGAAAGGATTCATTACATACTTGCAGAAAGATATCAACATATTATATTAACGCATTGGGAAAGGCTAGTAATAAGAAACAACAGCTGTAAACATTTAATTGCCTTTTAGGTTTTTTTTTTCTATCCCTCTAGTGTGTAAATATTTGAAAGTTTGCGAACAGCATCTAATATATTTATCTGACCTACCTCCTTATTCATAAAGCCCGCTTTAAGATAGTTTTCAACTTCAAGTCTCAAAGATATTTTAGGGAAAACAGACATTTTCCTACTGCTTGAGTTCTCCTCCTCTAGGAGAAATGACAAAACCGGTGGTTTTTCTCTGTCCAAATTGCAACGAACGTCCGGGCAATGAACACCACCCACAGATGGTTGCCAGGACCATCCGACGCCAAAGGAAAGAGCGCTGCTCACGCCCAGTTAAAATGAGAAACGAGGAGGAACGTCCACGCCTTCTAGAGCTGGACCGGCTTGGAGCGTCTTCAACTCCACCGAACCTGTCCCGGGACTTCTTTAGCGATGCTCACGGATACCACTGCGAGGCAATGCCACTCACGTGGCGTGGGGGCCGGGGGAGGGGTCGTGAGGAGTGAATCCGCTGTCAACTGCACAGAGATGAGCAAAACCAGGCTGGCATCAATTTCGAAACGCGCAGCCCAGGTCGCTCTGCCCAGAGCGCAACCGGAATGCGTCACTTCCGGCGACGCGGCCCGCCCCTCCTTCCCCCGCCCACCAATCCGCAGCAGTAAATGGCCGCTACGTCACGTCTCTAGTGTGTCCCAGCTCCGCCCGCGACGCATCCACGTCCAGCTGGCCTTAAAGAGGTTGGAGGAGGAGCTGCCTCGGGTCCGCAAACTGGTGGAGCGTTTTGTAGACTTGGCGGGAGACAGCTGGGTGCCAGTTGGAAAGGGTTGAGTCATACTGACATGATTAAAAGAGGCAGGGGGTTGGAGGGGGCGGTGGTCAATGCGGGTAGACCTGGGTTGGAGCCCGGGTGGTAAGATTCCCTGGAGAAGGAAATGGCAACCACGCCAGTATTCTTGCCTGGAGAATTCCATGGAGCCTGGTGGGGTACGGTCCATGGAGTCCGAAAGAGTCGGACACTACTGAGCGACTAACACTTTAACTTTTTCAATCAGTTAACGACTAGCTAACCTCCAAAGAAAGAATTAAACCAGAGTTTGCTTGAGCCCTTCAGGCACCCTCTGAGTTTTACGAAATTTCCTTCCCTATCAGGATTGCTGGCCTGATTTCAGTTGAAGAAAAAAAACACTATTAAATTTTCTTTAAGCTGGATTCATGGTGTTTTAATATCTTTATATCCTCAGGTGAAACTTCAAAACACACAGGTATTTTTTACTATTAGCTGAATAAAGAAGGCTAACAGTTCCCGGTATGGGAGTTGATTTCTCGTTTAAAGCCCATGAGACCTTTGGTGTAATCTTTGTGTTAGAGTAAAAAAATTCAAAGGGAGGAGGGACCTAACGAAAGACATAATTTCCTATCCTTAAATCAGTTCAGTTCAGTCACTCAGTCGTGTCCAACTCTTTGTGACCCCATGAATCACAGCACACCAGGCCTCCCTGTCCATCATCAACTCCCGGAGTCCACCCAAACGCATGTCCATTGAGTCAGTGATGCCATCCAGCCATCTCATCTTCTGTCGTCCCCTTCTCCTCCTGCCCTCAATCCTTCTCAGCATTAGGGTCTTTTCCAATGAGTCAACTCTTCACATGAGGCAGCCAAAGTATTGGAGTTTCAGCTTCCACATCAGTCCTTCCAATGAACACCCACGACTGATCTCCTTTAGGATGGACTGGTTGGATCTTCTTGCAGTCCAAGGGACTCTCAAGAGTTTTCTCCAACACAACAGTTCAAAAGCATCAATTCTTTGACGCTCAGCTTTCTTCACCGTGCAACTCTTACATCCTACGTGACTACTGGAAAAACCATAGCCTTGACTAGATGGATCTTTGTTGACAAAGTAATGTCTCTGCTTTTCAATATGCTATCCAGGTTGGCCATAACTTTTCTTCCAAGGAGTAGACGTCTTTTAATTTCATGGCTGCAATCACCATCTGCAGTGATTTTGGAGCCCAGAAAAATAAAGTCAGCCACTGTTTAACACTGTTTCCCCATCTATTTCCCATGAAGTGATGGGACCAGATGCCATGATCTCAGTTTTCTAAATGTTGAGCTTTAAGCCAACTTTTTCACTCTCCTCTTTCACTTTCATCAAGAGGCTTTTTAGTTCCTCTTCGCTTTCTGCCATAAGGGTGGTGTCATCTGCATATCTGAGGTTATTGAAATTTCTCCCGGCAATCTTGATTCCAGCTTGTGCGTCTTCCAGCCCAGCATTTCTCATGATGTACTCTGCATATAAGTTACTAAAAATAATTCTGTCTGGAGACAGTGTTCTTTGAAACACACTGTGGTCATTAACACCAAACTGTAGGGAAATTTTTTCCTAAATCTTTTTCTCTTGAAATCTTACACCGAGATGTTTTTAGAAGTATAATACATGCTCTCAATGATTGAGAACATCAGGATAAAGACCGTTGCCACCTGGCTTCTAAAGCCAGTACCTACTCTTCCCACCCTGGCATATTTTTTCCATAAATTTATGGAATTCTTCTGTGGCTAAATCATCTGAAAGTGATCAGGAAAATGTCTAGACCAGGCCTTTCCAGAAGAATTTTTGCAGCCTCACATGGTGACCACAGCACCAGTAACCTTTGGTATTAGTATCTAGGAGGTACAAGAAAGGAAGGAACAAGTTAAACTAGATTGAAAACTCTGAGAAGGTGGAGACTTTTACCTCACTGCTGTATACCAAGTGCCTAACACATAAGAAGCACTTGACTATTGAAGGAGTAAATGAATAAATGGATGAATAGCTCTGTAAACTAGAGAAAGAAAGTGCTTATCAGCATGTATCTGCTGGATATTAGTTCACTAGTTCAGCACACATCAACAGTGCTGAGGACATTTAGACAGTCCTTGACTGGACATTTTTTTATACTTTACTACAAAAAAATTGAATATAGTTCTCTGTTTTATGCAGTAAATACTGTTTATTTTATATATGGTAATGTGCATCCCATGTGTGTATCCCATGTATGTATTTATACATCCAAATGTATCCCTCCCCCATTCCGCTGGTGGCTCAGACGATAAAGAACCTGCCTACAATCCAGATTCAATCCCTGAGTTGGGAAGATCCCCTGGAGAAGGTCATGGAAACCCACTCCAGGATTTTTGTCTGGAGAATTCCATGGACAGAGGAGCCTGGCAGACTACAGTCCATGGGGTCACGAACAGTCTGACACGACTGAGCAACCCACACGTTTCCCTTTTGGTAACCATAAGTTTGTCTGTGAATCTGCTTCTCTTTTGTAATAAGTTCATTGTGCTATTTTTTTAGGTTTCGCATATATGATATATTTTTCTTTCTGTAGACCAGACATTATTGAAGTGACAGTTATGTTGATGAAGAGGTCTCTTGGTGCTTGAAAACTGGTCTATATTACAAATCTTGAGTTGTAATAATAAATACATATTGTTTAAGCAAAGGAAGACCCCTATAGGAATATACCCATAAAAGGGTCATTTGGGCTCCATATTCTATGGGATGATATGGCCCTTACTGTGGGGAGAGCAGAAAAAAAAGTCTTAGATATAACCTTATGATCTTAATCTCGGTTTGTGATGCTCTGAAGCTTACCTTTAACCAGTCCCCCCAGAAACTCATAAAAACCCTATTTCCAGATGTTTATTAAAGAAGCCATGAGAGGATTAGAGGGGGAAAGGTCTAGAGAAGGCTGGAAATCTATCAGTTTCAACTTATCTGGGTCTCCTGCATTGCAGCCAGATTCTTTACCAGTTGAGCTACCAGGGAAGCCCTATCGGGAGACTAACCTCTATAAACACATATTAAAATGGATCCTAGACCACCCTACATGTAGAATCTGATTCCATCAACTTTCTACAACAAAAGCTTCCCAGGTGGCCCTAAGGGTGAAGAACTCGCCTGCCAATGCAGGAGATGCCGGAGACTTGGGTTTACTCCTTGGGTCAGGGAGATTCCCTGGAGAAGGAAATGGCAACCCACTCCAGTATTCTTGACTGAAAATTTCCATGGACAGAGGAGCCTGGCAGACCATGGGGTTGCAAAAAGTCAGACATGACTGAGCACACACTCACACACAGAACAAAACATAGAAATAACCAGAGTCACCTTGTAGCCAACAAGGTCAGAGTGGTACTCAGGAGAGCTTGGCCCCCAGAAACAGGACTCAGACCAGCCAAGAGAGGCCGCTACTGTGCATGCCAGTGTGCATGCCTTCAGGAGGCCCTCCATCTCAGGTATGAGTCCTGAGAGCCCTTCCTTAGACTTGTGATGGTCCCCCTGGGCTTGCCATCCATTGACAACTCCAAAACAATAAAGTTTGACAGTACTGCCCAAGCAGCAATACAGCGTACATCAGTCACAGCCTGGATGCGCTGAACAACTTAGTGGACAGAATGATTCAGCCCGCTGATGTTAGCCAAACTTCATCTTCAGCCACTCTCGGCCTGGAAGTATAATAATAATATTTGGGGGCACGTGAGAGAAGTGGTCACAATGGCAGACATAGAGGCACTTAGATAACTACCCAAAATACAAGTTGAACTATAATGAATACTGACATCAAGTTCCATCAGTTTTACCTCTGTAGCCCCAGCCTTAAGGCAGTACCTAGCACATATTAGGCCCTATGCATGCACATGTGCTAAGTCACTTCAGTCCTAGCCGACTCTTTGCAACCCCATGGACTGTACCTGCCAGGCTCCTCTGTCCATGGGATTCTCTGGACAAGAATACTAGAGTGGGTTGCCATGCCCTCCTCCAGGGGATCTTCCCGACCCAGGGATCAAACCCCGAGTCTCTTACGTATCCTGCATTGGCAAGAGGATTCTTTACAAACTAGTGCCAAATGGGAAGCCCATTAGGCCCTATATTGATAGGTAAATAATTGGATAACCAATTACAATTTATAGTTCATATCCAGCAAATATTCAGCAACATATATAACAAATAAATATAAGCAACAAATGTTGCATTAGGTATGTAGGTATAGCAACTAGAGAAGAGACAGTCAAACCCACTGCCCCCCAACCCCGTAATGTTCAGTCTGTTTTGGAAGTAGAGAAAATTCGTAAGCAGTTATAAATATGATGAATGTTAAAAATAGGGAAACATGGGGTGCATGGAAGAGGAAATGGCAAGAAAATCTCATTTAATCTAATCTAAAATGGAATCAGAGCATAAAAGCCTTTCAGAAAGGAGAAGTGGGCTCCCAGAAGAAATGGTTACATTAAAACTAGAAGGTTGACTTGGAGTTAGCCAAGCAGAAGCGGCAGGGAGCGCTGGGGAAGGAGAGGAAAAAAGAACCAAAATCAGAATGTTCCAGCCAAGAGGAACTGTCTCGTGCAGACTTGGTATGTAGTATATGAAGGGTTGAGTGACAAGAGTATAGTTGTTTCTGGTTTTGCTTTTTTTGCAGGGGGAGTCACACCCTGTGACGTTGGGATCTTAGTTCCACAACCAGGAATCAAGCTCACACCCCCTGCACTGGAATGGCAGAGTGTTAACCACTGGACTGTTAGGAAAGTCCTGCAAGACTATAGTTTGGAGAGAGGGTCCAGACCCTACTTTTGAAGATTCCTGTTCGCTCTGATAAGCAAGAACTTTATCCTAAGGCCAATGGCAAGTCGTTAAAGGGATTCAAAGCAGGAGAGTAACAGGCTCAGATTCATGTCACATCTTTAAAAGATCATGTCAGATGATTGTGGGAAAAGAACTAAAACTGGTACAAGGATAGAGGCAGAAAAATCTATCCAAAAGCAATTCCAATAACCCAGGGAATGAGGTCAGAGAAAGCTGGGTAGATATGAAAGATATTCAGATGTGGAATTCAGTGGGACCTAGTGACTAGGCAGATGTGTGAGGGCAAGGAGAAGAATCAAGAATAAATTCCAACTTTCTGTGGACCTACCAGTATCTGCACCCATATTTCTGCCTTTCTGCCTATTATATAAATCATAGACGCAATTCATTACTGTTTGAATTTGGCTCTTTTCTAGAGTTGTCTGGAACTACTTCCTTCCCTGGGGAGCCTTATGCATTAATTGTTATGTTCCAGAAGTTTATACTTGTGGTGCATGTTTGTTCTGAAAATGCAGTTCTATCCTGTGTGTGTGGTAGTCGCTTCAGTCATGTCCAACTCTTTGCGACCCCATGGACTATAGCCAGGCTCCTCTGTCCATGTGATTCCCCAGGCAAGAATACTGGAGTGGGTTGCCATTCCCTTCTTCAGGGGATCTTCCCAACCCAGGAGTTGAACCTGGGTCTCCTGCATTGCAGGTATATTCTTTACCATCTGAGCCACCAGGAAATGGCCAGATGATATGGTAGGTTGAATAATAGCCCCCTTTCCCCGTCACAAAGATGTCCATGTCCTCATCTCTGGAACCTGTGAATGGCAAAGGGATTTTTCAGGTGAGGTTAAGTTAAGGACCATTAAAACGGGCAGATTACCCTGGATGAAGAGGAGGCCCTCAGTGTAATCATAAGGGTAGGCTGTAGGGTCAGAATCAGGCAAGGTGATATGATGATGGAAGCAGAGGTCAGAGTGGTGTGGCCACAAACCAAGGGATGCAGGTGGCCTCCAGAAGCTGGAAAAGACAATGAACAGACTCTCCCCTGAGCCCCCAGAAGGAACACAGTCCTGCAGACCCATTTCAGACTTCTGACCTGCAGACGACAAAATAAATTTGTGTTGTCTTAAGCCACTACATTTGAAGCAATTCATTATGGCAGCAACAAGAAACTAATCCAGGTGCTCTTAAAAGCAACGGGTCATCAACCTAGATTCTTCTATGTACAATGGGTGATTTTGCCTCTAACCTATTGGTGAAACAGAGGTAATTAATCATGTTTCTTGAATCAAGAATACCTATACACCTAAAAGCTTTATTTGTGCATATCTGTAACCTCCTTTTCATCAAACTAAGAACTTATGCTGTCTAAAACTTTATTCTCTTCCCCTGTCTCTATTTTCTAACATCTCATTTCCACCTGTATCTGACTTCATCAACGATCTCATGCTCACTCACTTGCTCACTCTTTCTTCCTCCCTGCCTCTGTCTTCCTCCTGTATCTTCACACTCTCCCTCTCAAGAGGTTCTACCCATCAGTCTATAAACGGGTTCAAATAATAGTCACAGAAACATTTATTGAGTCTTTTCTGAGTACCAAGCATTAGACTGTGGTCTGCTTCATTACAGCCTTTAATCCTCTGAGATTAACCTTTATGAGCAATGGCATATTTACTGTAAGATTAATGAACCTTAATCTTCAAACCATTCAATTCCACAAGTCATTCAAAGCATTATCTAATCTTTTATTTTGTATTCCTTTTCTTTAAAAGACCCCCCTAAATTGTATGAACTTCAAGGTTTCACAAAACCAAGATCTATGCCTGACTATTATTATTGTTAACCCCATATTACAAATAAGGAAACTGTGAAATCGTGATAACTTGCTGATTTATAACTTGCTCAGCATTATATAAACAGTAAATGACAGAGGAATATTTCAACGTAATTATTTCTGACTCTAGAGTCTAAAGATTGATCATTTACTCATTCTTTCCCTTCAGGAAATTTCTCAACTTAGCAAACCCCTTCCTTTCCAACTTCAGTTTTCCTCCAGTTCATACTTCACCTATCTTTTTTATTTTATAACCCAAAGAATAATCTATATTTACTACCTTGACTTCCTTCCCTGACACTTACTTTCAACTCACTATAATCTAGTTTCTGTCCCCGCAATTCCACTACAACTCTTACCAGAGTTTTCAATAACCTCTAGTTCACAAAATGAACATTTTTTATTCATCACACTTGAGCTATTTGAACCATACTTTAAATCATTCCCTCTCTGCTAAAGCTTTCTTTCTTTAGTTACTAAAACATGCTTTCCTCTGTCTCCTCCTTCCTCTAAGACTGCTTTTTCTTTTATTTGTATTTCTTTTTTAAATTTTTCCCACTTCCTCATTCAACTTTTTAAATATCAAAAAAAATGTCTAGGATTCTTTATTCTCCCTCTTCTCACTCATTTCCTTAGAGTTGTTTCATTCTCAGATTTCCTACAACTTTACATAGACTCTAATAGTCACAAGTTTATACTTCTATCTTAGCCATGTAGGAATTCCAGATATCTCAGTGGTAAAGAATTCACCTGCCAATGCAGAAATGCCAGTTCAATCCCTGGGTCAGGAAGATCCTCTGGAGGAGGGCATGGCAACACACTCAAGTATTCTTGCCTGGGAAATCCCGTGGACAGAGGAGCCTGGTGGGCTACAGTCCATGGGGTCGTGAAGAGTCAGACACAGCTGAGATACTGAGCACGTCTTAGCCATGTATCATGAATTACAAACCTTTTCACTCAGCCATAAAAAGGAATGAAATTGTATTATTTGCAGAGACATGGATGAACCTAGAGGCTGTCATAAGAATCAAGTAAGACAGAAAGAGAAAAACAAATACCATATATTAGCACATATATGTAGAATCTATTCAGTACAGATGAACCTATTTACAAAGCAGAAATAGAGACACACACATAGAGAATAAACATATGGACCCCAAGGTAGGGAGGGGAGGGTGGGATGGATTGGGAGATTTGGACCGACATATATGCATTATTGATGCTATGTATAAAATAGAAAACTAATGATAATCTAGTGTACAGCACAGGGAACCCTACTCCATGCTCTGTGGTGACCTAAATGGGAAGGAAATCCAAATAAGAGGGGATATATGTGTACATATAGCTGATTCATATTGTTGTACAGCAGAAACTAACACAACATTCTAAAGAAACTGTACTCCAATAAAAAAATTAAAAAAAATTTTTAATTACCTGCACTAAATATGGATGTATATGTTTATATAGATCTAACACATAATACAAAAATGAATGTAAGACATAAAAAAGCCTATAAATACAATTACCTACTGGAAATTTTCTAGTTGCCCTACTTCCAATTTTGCAGTTCTAAATCTAAATTTAAATCTAAATCTACTCTTGTTTCTAATCTATCTAGGCAAACAAGCCAAAGTGCAGGAATGATACTTGAATCTTCCCAATTTTCATATCCTATATCTGATTTTTACCAAGATCTTCTCAGTCTACATTTTATTCTCTCTTCTTTAACCCCACTGGGATTGCTAATTTAGCTCAGACTAGCACCTGTCTGACATTTATTGCCTTAAAAATACTTCTAACTTGTCTCTACACACATATTCTCCATCCATCCTAAATCCTTACTTCCTTCAGGGCACTTTTTCTAAAATTCAAATAAAATCATATCACTTTACTTGTTTAAAAACATTCTCTAGGACTTCCTTGGTGATCCAGTGGTTAAGACCCTACACTCCCAAAGCAGGGGGCCTGGGTTTCAACCCCCGCTCAGGGAACTAGATCCCACACGCCACAACTGAGAGTTCACATACTATAACTAAAGATCCCACATGCCACAACTAGGACCTGGTGCAGCCAAATTAGTAAAAATAAAATATAAAGTCTTTCTTACCTGATAGGTTCTGGGGAGTAGAGCTTTGGGGCCAGGATTCCCAAATCTAGCTTCAGCCTGCTGATGGGTGGGGCTAATTCCTGACACAGCTCACTGTGAGTTGTGGGCTGTCTCAAAGCTGGTGAATGTGGCTGGATCCTGAGGTGACTGGCAGAGGGGTCCAAGATGTCTCAGTGTTGGTGTTGCCCTGCAGGTAGGCAGTCGAGGGGGCTCAGGGGCTGGTCCTGCTCACTGGTGGGAAGAGCCTAGCAATGTCCACTAAACTGATCAGGGTAATCATTTCATGATGTATATGAACCAAACCATTATCCTGTACAATTTAAACTTATCCAGTGCTGTGAGTCAATTATATCCCAATAAAACTAGAAGGAAAAAAATTCAGAAAACAAAAACATGTGGATCTCAAAAAACAAATATCAATTTTAATCAGCAAACTCTAGTTGGGTGTCCCTTAATTTTCCTTGCTTAAACATTTTGAAGTAATCATATGCTTTCAGTATGTCTGCCAAGAAAAGAAGTTATGTGAGTTTATTTTCACTGTAGAGTAATATACTAGAGTTCTTGTAAGCACAGAACTTGCCTGTGCATTAAAATCCTGTATCTATAAAGAAAGTAATTTGCAAGTGTCTCAGAAATCATTCTCTTGTATAAACTGTAATGCACCTCCTTGTAAATAGATTACTATAAAGAGCAGTACCTTTTAATCAGAGAAAGATCCTTGAAGTAGATGAGTTTTAGATGAATTTTAACAGATGTGAAAGCTATAGAATGGAACTTGGGTAAATTTTTCTGGAGGAGGGAAACACCTTCTGTGGTTTGCCTAAAAGTAAACAAAAAGTGGGGTTATGGTAGAGAGCCAGGGTTGAAGGTCACTAACATGAAATGTTTTTTATCAATGAACTTTTTAAACTGGCAAATGTTTCAAAGAAAAGCTATGATAAGAGATATCGGGTATATTTCAACAAGCAATGTTGGCCCCACTTGGAAAATTCTCTACAGCTGAATCATCATTCCCCCCAAATTCAAAATGGATGAAAGACTTAAATGTAAGACCTGAAACCATAGAACTCCTGTGACATCTGTCTTGGCGATGGTTTTGGATATGACACCAAAAGCCAAGGCAACAAAAATTAAAATAAAGAAGTGGGAGGACTTCCCTGGCAGTCCAGTGGTTGAGACTTCACCTTCCAGTGCAAAGGGTTTGCGTTCAATCTCTGGTTGGGGAGCTAAGATCCCACATGCCTCACAGCCAAAAAGCCAAAACATAAAACAGAAACACTATTGTAACAAATTCAATAAAGACTTTACAAAATGAAAAGATATAAAAGGAGAAAATATTTGCAAATCATATATCTGATAAGGAGTTAATATACAAATATATATAAGGAACTCATACAACTCCAACATACAAGAAGAACAATCTGATCAAAAACTGAATAGACATTTTTCCAACAAAGATATACAAATGGCCAAAAGGTAAAAGAAAAATGCTCAGCATGACTAATAATCAGAAAACAAAAATCAATGGATATTACCTCACAGCTGTTAGAATGACTGTCATCAAAAAGATAAATGATAACAAGTATTGGTAAGGATGTGGAGAAAAGGAAAATTTGTGTGCTACTGGTGGGAATGTAAACTGATATAGTCACTGTGGAAGACAGTTTGTAGGTTCCTGGAAAAGTTAAAAATAGAAGTAGCATATGATCCAGCAATCCTACTTCTAGGTATATGTCTTAAGGAGACGAAGTCACTATCTCGAAGAGATATATATACACCCCTGTGTTCATAGCAGCACTGTTCACAACAGCCAAGACATTGGAAACAACCAAAATGTCCATCAGCAGATGAGTAGATAAGCAAAATGTGAGATAGATAGATATTGATTCTTTTTCAGCTATTTAAAAAAAAGGGAAATCCTGCCATTTGTGACAACATCAACAAATCTTCAGGGCTTTCAGTTCAGTTCAGTCGCTCAGCTGTATCCAACTCTGTGACCCCATGGACTGCAGCACGCCAGGCTTCCCTGTCCATCAGCAACTCTCAGAGCTTACTCAAACTCAGGTCCATTGAGTCAGTGATGCCATCCAACCATCTCATCCTCTGTCGTCCCCTTCTCCTCCTGCCCTCAATCTTTCGCAGCATCAGGGTCTTTTCAAATGAGTCAGCTCTTCTCATCAGGTGGCCAAAGTATTGGAGTTCCAGTTTAAGCATCAGTCCTTCCAGTGAATATTCAGGACTGATTTTCTTTAGGGCAGACCAGTTGGATCTCCTTGCAGTCCAAGGGACTCTCAAGAGTCTTCTCCAACACTACAGTTCAAAAGCATCAGTTCTTTGGTGCTCAGTTTTCTTTATAGTCCACCTCTCACATCCATACATGACTACTGGAAAAACCATAGCCTTGACTAGAGGGACCTTTGCAAAGTAATGTCTCTGCTTTTTAATATGCTGCCTTGGGTGGTCATAACTTTCCTTCCAAAGAGTAAGTGTCTTTTAATTTCGAAGCTGCATGAAATTAGTCACCATCTGCAGTGATTTTGGAGGATGGAGAAAGGCAAATACTGTACAATCTCATCTATATGTACAAACTTAAAAAGCCCAAATCATAGAAACAGGTGGTTTAGAGGCATGAGGTGGAGGTGGGGCATAGATGAAGGTGGTGAAATGGTACAAATTTCTAGTCATAAGATAAGTTCTGGGGATGTAATGTACAACATGGTGACTAAAGTTAATGACACTGTTTTATATTTGAAAATTGCTAAGAGAGTATGTCTTAAAAGTTCTCATCCTAAAAGGGGAAAAATTGTGATCATGTGAGGTGATGGATGCTAACTAAATTTATTGTGGTAATCATTTCAATATATATATATATATATATATATATATATATATATATATTTCAAATCATTATGTTCAACACCCTGAACTAACACAAGGTTATATTCAATGAATATATCCCAGGTAAACTGGAAGAAGGGGCCAATGTTGACCCTATTTGGGTCAACCCTGTTCTTCACAGCTGGGTTACCCCCCTCCCCCACACCCTAGCTCCACTACCTCATGGAACAGAAGGAGAAAAGAAATCATTCCAACAGCCAAAAAATTGAATAATAGTTGCTGTAGGTTGACTCAGAGAATGTTTTCTGCTAACCACCAAGCCTGCCTCGTGCCTGATTCCCAGAAGCGGATCCTGGGGCAGTGACCAGTGGCATCTACATTCAGCAAAGGTCTTAGAGGAGACCCTAATTAATCACTACGTTCAGAAGAGTTTCAGGAACTCTGGGAAGCTGCACACACCAAACAGGAAGAAAGAACACGAAAAGCCAGGCTTGAAGTGGAGCCTGGAAAGAAATCTAGCCACAGGAGGAATGGGTGTGGAAAAGACACATTTTAAATTAAAATTGCCCAGGAATTCCAGAATCAACGGAGGGTCTACATGGTTAAGGTGTGACAGATGCTTTCTTACAGCATTCCTTTTTGCTCATTAAACTTCATAAAACAATTCCGAACAAAGGGGCTGACAGAGGAGAGAATGCTGGCTGATTCAAGGTAATAAATATCCCCATGTGGACGTTGATCCAACAAAGGGGGATATTCATAAGGAGAATACTAGTCACTAGAGGATAATTTCTAAGAATAGATAACAATTTTTGCAGTTTCACCATGGTAATACGCAGTGCTGGGGCAACTTCAACACATAGAGAAATGTCACATTAAATGACACCCAGGGATTTTGGTATTTATTAGAAAATTCGATCTAAAGCAGAAGTTCAACGAAGAAAATTCCAACACATGCTACAACATGGATGAGACTAGCGGACATTATTTTAAGTGAAATAAGCCAGAGGAAGAAAAAGAAAAACTCCATGATTTCACTTATCTAAGATATCTAGAATAGTCACATTTACAGAAACAGAAAGTAGAATGTAAATATCACAGGATATTGCTTATGCATAGAATCCAAAAAAATATATATATATACAAATGAATTTATTTACGAAACAGAAATAGACCCACAGACATAGATAACAAACTTGGACTTCCCTGGAAATCCAGCGGTTAAGACTCCACACTTCCACTGCAGCAGGTAAGGGTTCAATTCCTGGTCCAGGAACTAAGATTTCACATGTTGTGAGGTGTGGACAAAATTTTTTTAATTTTTAAAAATCAAAAAAAGAAAACAAACTTATGGTTACCAAAGTAACCACATGTATATGTGTGTGTATGTATGTACATAGATATATATTCAGTTATATACTATAACTGAATCACTATGCTGTACATCTGAAACTAATACAACATTCTAAATCAACTATAGTTCAATTAAAAAAAAAAAACTCTGATGAGGAAAAAAAACAAAACAACTATGACTTTGCAGGAGGGAAGTATAGTCATAGCTGCCAGGAGCTGGGGAAGAGGCATATGGCAATTGTTATTTAATTGGTATGGAATTTCAGACTTGCAAGATAAAACGGTTCTGGAGATTGGTTGTAAAACAATGTGAATATACTTTACAGTACTGAACCTCTTAAAAATATTTAAGAGGGTAACTGTTAACGCTGTGTATTTTTCCACAATTAAAAAAAATTTTAAGGAAAAAAAGAAAAGGAAGTTCACCAAGTACCCAGACTTCCTGAAAACCAATTGCAGAAGGACTGAGTAAACCTGGAAAGCACATGAAATGCATTACTTTTAAGTATGCAGTTGGAAGAAAAGTATATGGACATTTCTTGGGTCCCAACACAGGCTCATTACTGCTAAATCTTTCTACAGCCATTGTATTAAATTCACATAGTAAACCCGAAGGTAGATACTCTAAAGTCCTCACTTGGACATACTGTCCTGAAAAAATTGGGGTATAGAAAGAACAAATATGCTCCCTAAGTTCTCACAGCTGATCAGTAGCCTAGGAGAACAGGATTGCCTATTACTGGGGAAAAAAGTCATTACAATGAAACTAATTCAAGAGAAGAATTATTCTTCTCCCTTTTCCACTCTCTTTTCACTTCTCTTTCTCATGTACTGAATTCTGAGAAGAAATTTAAAAGTCAAGTTAGTCTAGCATTTACGGAGAGAATTACAGGGGAAATCTATGATTTTCTTAATTAGCATAAAAAACTTTGAAGCTGGGAGTAAAAATCAAGGTGCCTGACAGAAAACAGTGCCCTGGAAATGAGCCTGAGCAATTACAAAATGAGTCTCCAGGGGAAAATAAAATAAGGCTAGGAACTCATGCACAGTTCCTGCATAGGTAGGCTTCAGTTTTCTTTTTGGTACAAAGCATGTCAGTCAGAATGCCAAATTAAATTGAGCTACTGCCACTTAGAAAATACTTTTTATAAAATTTAACCAAGGAATGTGTATCATTCAGATCACAGCAGGAAACAGATGGCACACTCAGACTGAGCCATTTGAAGGAAGTTGAAGAAGGGGCTATTTGTGGAGGTGAGGGCAGGGTATAAGGAAACCACAAGGGACAGTGCAGGACCTTGGGGCTAGTGACCAGAATCTTACCACCCCAAGGCCCGCATGGACAAAAGGAGTGACCTATGACTGAAATGCAGACAGAGAGGGCAGCCTGGATGAGGCTATGACCCTTGACCACTGGATCCAGCCAGTCTGCAGCAACCCAACAGGGAAAATGTTCAGGAATTAAACATTTCCACTCCCACTCTCTGTTCCTTCTGCCCCTTTTTTTTTTTTTTTTGATGTGGACCACTTTTAAAGTCTTTATTGAATTTGTTACACTATCCCTTCTTCTTCTTTTTTTTAATGTTTTGGTTTTTTGGTCCACGAGACATGTGGGATCTTAGCTCCTAGACCAGGATTTGAACCCACACCCCCTGCATTGGAAGGTGAAGTCTTAACTACTGAACCACCAGGGAAGCCCCTCCTTCTGCTCCTCCGTCAAAGCTCCTCGTTGGCCAAACCTGACCTTAAGCCTCTTAAAGCACAGAGCCTTTAAGGGTGGGAAAGAAGGGAGTGCGCATTTGGAGGGGCAAACAGTATCCAGCATGAAGACTGACTAGTATTTTGTAGGTCATGTGTGAATTTAAAGAAGAACTAACAAAGGGAACAAGTCCTCTGGGTTTTTTTTGTTGTGGTGGTGGTTGGTCGGTTTTCTTTTTTGTTTTTAGTAAAAATAAAAACGATACTCTGGGGACTTCCCTGGTGATCCAGTGGTTAAGAATCCACCTGCTGGTGCAGGGGACACAGATTTGATCCCTGTTCTGGGAAGATCCCACGTGCAGTGAGGCAACTAAGCCAGTGCGGCCCAACTACTGAGCCCACGGGCGCTACAGCCCATGCTTCGCAAAAAGAGAGGTCACTGCCAGGAGAAGCCCAAGTACTGCAATTCGAGAGTAGCCCTCGCTAGCCGCAACTAGAGAAAGCCTGCGTGCAGCAACGAAGACCCTGCACAGCCAAAACTAAAAACAAAGAAAGAAAAGATACTATTAAGTTTGGGGAAATGTATTCCTGGAGTTTTGCTGTGATAATACTGCATCACAAACAACCCCCAGGTCTCAGTGGCTTACAATCACAAACACTCATTTCTCACTCTTGGGTCCACAAGTCAGTTCTGGTTCAGATACATTTGACTAGGTTATCCAGACTTAGCTCCAGGCTGAAGGCTGGGATCAGCTGTGCCTCTCTTATTTTAGAACTCAGGCTAAATGACCAATGATTACCTAGAGCGTGGCAGATGGTAGGAGCCCAAATGGAAGAACAGTAACCATAGCATTTCTTAACTTGTACTCGGAATGGGCGGGCTATGACCTTCAACATACTGAACCAGCCAGTGGAGGACTTTTGACCAAGTCCAATGGCAAGAGAGTAAAGTCAATGGATGGAGAGGGGTAGAGTAAATATTTTCTGAATAATAATTAATCTATTATACTTTGTAAAACGAGCTCTGAAAATATGCTTTACATAGAAGATTTCCAGGCAGTGTAACTACAAACAGATTTTACTCCATTAACTGTTTAATTTTATTTTATTTTGGCCACTGCAGCTTGCGGGATCTTAGTTCCCTGACTAGAGACTGAACCCTCACCCCTGCATTAGGAAGGAGGAGTCTTTTTTTTTTTAATGCATTTTTTCTTTATTTCCATCTTACAAATTAGAATTCCCACACTGAACACAAGGAATGAAACTTTAAATATATAGAGATATACCTACAGAACAGATACTATGTAAACATTGTCTCCCTGAATCCTTGCAGCAATTCTAGGCAATAGATATCATTGCCTCAATTTTGCAAATAAGGAAACAAGCATAAAGAGGATCAGTGAAATGCTCAAAGCCTCATGACCAGAAAGCAATGGGGCTGGGATTTGAGCCTAAGTTCATCGATTTTCAACTATTCTACATTGGCTTCCCTGGTGGCTCAGAGGGTAAAGTGCCCGCCTGCAATGCAGGAGACCTGGGCTCGACCCCTGAGTCAGGAAGATCCCCTGGAGAAGGAAATGGAAACCCACTCCAGTACCCTTGCCCGAAGAATCCCATGGACGGAGAAGCCCGGCAGGCCACAGTCCGTGGGGTCACAAAGAGTCAGACACGAATGAGCAACTTCACTTCACTTCACACTATTTTCTAGTTGGGAATGGGAAAAAAGTTGGGAGAGGATTTTTGGTCGTTTAGTCACTAAGTTGTGTCCAATTCTTTGTGACCTCATGGACTTCAGCCCACCAGGCCCTCCGTCCATGGAACCCTTCAGGCAGAAATGCTGGAATGGATTGCCATGCTCTCCAGGAAGGAGGAGTCTTAACCACTGGATTGCCAGGGAAGTCCTCCATTAACTACTTTTACGTATACATTTTTTTCTTTTTTAAAGTATCCTCTGGCTGTGATTATACTTTCCCTGACAACCACATTTACCTTCTACATTACTAAAAGGAACTATAAACATTATTAACTGAAATACCAGCCTGAAAGCATATTATATGTCCCTTCTCATACAAGTATTGGCCTCTGCCAAAAGCATCTAGTGAACATGAAAGCAGTGAAAGTTCATACATCACAGCCTCATAACTTATTCATTATTTCAAAGCCATCGCATAGCCTTTTCTAAATCATCAGCAGAATAGACACATTTTTAAAATATATTGATGATGATTTTTATAGATTTTTATGTTTAATGTTTCCTTGCTGCACAGCAACAGTTACAGTATTTTCCCCCCGGCTTTCTTGAGATATAATTGACATGTGACATTGTGTAACTTTAAGATGCACAGTCTATTGAATTGATACCCTTACACACTCCACTGTAATTACCACCATAGCTTTAGCTAACACCTCCATCAGGTCACATAATTACCATTTCTTTTTTGTAGTAAAAACATTTAAGATTATTCTCTTAGAAAACTTTAAGTATATAATACAGTCTTATTAACGACGAACACAGTGCTGTGCTGTGCTTAGTTGCTCAGTCATGTCCGATTCTTTGGGATCCCATGGACTGTAGCCTGCCAGGCTCCTTTGTCCATGGGATTTTTCCAGGCAAGAATACTAGAGGGGAAAAAAAAAAAAAAAAGAATACTAGAGGGGTTGCCATTTCCATCTCCAAGGGATCTTCCCAGCCCAGGGATTGAACCCATGTCTCCTGTGTCTCCTGCACTGCAGGCGGGTTCTTTACCTGCTGAGCCATCGAGGAGCTTAAACTCCTTTTGAGCAGACTGAATATCTTGGCAAACATCCTTTGCAACCTTAGAAAGAATCACAGGGTCACTTTCCAGATTTCTTGTTTTGAAAATACAATAATGGTTCAAGTAATCAAAATGTGATCTCTGATGCCATCTTTGTCACTACCCAACCACAGAATACAGCCAAGTAAGTCACAGTTTCTCCAGGTGGCAGAGCAGACTGGAAAAGGTTGGCATTTGGAGCTAAACCACCAACAATGTGGGACAGTGTAAGAACAGACTCCTACTTAGGTCTAGGAAATTTGGTCAAAACTGAATTTACTGAAAATCTGTCATTCCCAGGCTTTGTGCTAAGCCTAAACACAGAGTAGTAAACTAGACAGCCACTGCTTTTGTAGAGCTCAGGGAAAAGATGCACAGTAAATAATCAAAGGTGTGAGAAGTACCGTAAGAGGTGCAGGGTTCCACCTGAGCTCATAGTCTGGCAAGCGAGTATCCCAGTGCCGTGGTCACGGTCAATAGAACAAGCACAATCTGTTGAGATGGATGGTGGCCCTCAGCAATAAAGAAGACAGAGCAAATATTATTCAAAAACACACTGAGGCATGCAGTAACTGTTTATTCTGCATGTCCTGGCCAGCAGGAAGGTTCAGGGAGAGAATTTTAGATACTAAGAAGGGTAAGACAAGAATGCTACTTTCTGAAGGTGACGATGATATATCATATTCTTTTTTCATTACCTTAGGAGGTGGATCAAGAGAGCTAGCTGCCATTTATGTCAAAGAATGTTCTGCCTTTGTTTCCCTGTAAGAGTTTCATAGTGTCTGGCCTTATATTTAGGTCTTTATCCATTTTGAGCTTATTTTTGTGTATGAGGTTAGGAAGTATTCTAATGTCATTCTTTTACATATAGCTGTCCAGTTTTCCCAGCAACACTTATTGAAGAGGCTGTCTTTTCTCCACTGTATATTCTTGCCTCCTTTGTTGTAGATTAGGTGACTATAGGTGCATGGATTTATCGCTGGGCTTCCTATCCTTCTCCATGGATCTGTATCTCAGTTTTTGTGCCAGTACCATACTGTCTTGATTACTGTAACTTTGTAGGATAGTCTGAAGTCAGGGAGCCTGATTTCTTCAGTTGTATTCTAGAAGGCAAGTCATCCAGGGCAGTGGGCACCTAGCATGGAGAGAGTGGGGCTGAGGCAATAAACAGGGATGCGAGTTTGCCTGCATTCACACACCAGGCAGTGGACCTCTGCCTGACAGTGTGCTGTCTACAGGCACTGGGCCACCAGCTCGAAGCTCATGCTTGTCTTCATCTTTCCAGCAACTCATAGCACCAAACTGAGCCTCCCGCCAGGGGCGAGACAGGAGGCTTCTTCTAGCTACGACCTTAACCTCTGTGGTCCAAACCCATACTCAGAAGGACTTGTAACTAATATGGACTTCATATTTATACCTCAGGGCCCAAAAAAGAAATAGGTTTCCCCTCTCCTCTCTCTGTCTTTCTGTCTCTTTTTCTCTCTTCTGCTTTTTTCAACTTGAAGCCCAACAACTTCTCCTTTTCTAATAAATAAGTGGCTCAATGTTTATTTTGCCTTTTCCTTCATTTGTCTAAAGGAAATGATAATATATCCCTTCCCAGGGGCTCCATGGTAAAAATTCTTCCTGCCAATACAGGAGATGCAGGTTCGATTCCTGGTTCGGGAAGATTTCCTGGAGAAGGAAATGGCAACCCACTCCAGTACTCTTGCCTGGGAAATCCCATGGACAGAGGAGCCAGGAGGGGTTACAATTCATGGGGTTGCAAAGAGTGAGACACAACTTAACAACTAAAAGACACCAACCAAAAAAAACCCCCACATTTTTCTTACTATGAGTGATGTTTACTGAAAGCGGGCTACTGGTGTTCATTGGGGGGGCTGCATGGGAAGAGTCCCTTCTGGGACCTCTTAATCCAAACAGAATAAAGACCCCCCCACTTCTGAAAAAGTAAAATATGCCCCTTTATCTCATCCAGGAGTTATTTTTCTGTGACTGTGTTTTTTGGAACCCTACTGATGCTCACTTTGTTGTCTTTTTTAAAGTGTACAATTTTGGAACTCTGTGTTAGAAACACTGTTTGCTTACAGTGTATAGTTAGCTTTTTGGAAATAATTTCAGATTTATAGAAAATTTAACATCCTGCTGTAAGGAAAAGCTTTACCTTCTCCCTGTACACTTATTCACCTCTATATGGACAAGTGATTCCTTTCTTTTTTATTTTTCAATTTCTTTGGCTGTGCTGAGTCTTGGCTGCAGCACATGGGATCTTTGTTACTGGGTACAGGATCTTTAGTTGGGGCATGTGGGATCTAGTTCCCTGACCAGGGATTGAACCCAGATCCCCTGCATTGGGAGCATGGAGTCTTAGCCACTGGATCACCAGGGAAGTCCTGTGAATTCCTATTTTATTAATGTTTTGTCATCTATTACTGGGCTTCCCTGGTGGCTCAGCAGTAATGAATCTGCCTGTCATTGCAGAAGACACAAGAGATGAGGGTTCAAGCCCTGGGTTGGAAAGATCCCTTGGAGAAGGAAACGGCAACCCACTCCAGTATTATTGCCTTGAAAATCCCATGGACAGAGGAGACTGGCGAGCTAGAGTCCATGGGGTTGTAAAGAGTCAGATATGACTTGTGACTAAATAACAAACGACAATAATGTGTTACTATCACCACTTACTTTGATTCTTACAATGATCCAGATTTGGCCAGTAGAGACCCCCTTCAAGCTGGCTTCTCTGTCCTTTGACAAGTGTCCACAATTCCTTGTGTATTTCCTCACTTTCCTGAGCAACAGGTGATCTACTACCATCTTGTATTTCCTCTACTGCAACCCTGGAGCCAACCATTTACAAGTCCTGGTTCCTTTCAGTGGATGTTGATATTTGGAAACCAAGATCTGAGCACTCAGAACATTTATTTCTACTGGGCTGTTGTTTCTACAACAGAGACTCAAGCTACGAAATAAATGCATGTGTACCCACAGACACACGAACATACAGACTCCACAGACAACTGTGTTTCTCTACCTCTCAGGTTATCTGTTTTTTGAACTTATTTTAAACACCTAATACTTCCAGTTCCGATCCAGTGCCTCGGGCTTCTCTGCAGCCTCTCTCCTTCAGTTCTTGTAAATCCCCTCTCCAGCAGTAAGAAATCGTATGCATTTGTTTGCTCAATGTCCCTGTGTGTAATTGATCTGTCTGCCATGCCAGCTGCCTCCTGGCCCTCCAGGGACTCCGTGAGGGAGGAGAATAGGTAGAAAGGGTAAGATAATCCGAGGGGGGGAAGGGAGGGAGGCACTGAGTCTACCTTCTCACTTACAGACTGTTCAAAAAATAAAAACCAAAGGCTTACTTAAAGGGAAGTGTTCAGTACTGCTTCCCAGTGCCTAATAGGAAGAGAAATGAAGTCTGATGAGTAGTCAACTGTGCTTCTCACAGCCACTCGAAGCCTCTGTTCACTAACCGTGTCAAGGGGAACTACAGAGGCTTTTCTGTAAACACTGATGTTATAGTTGAGGGTGTTAACTGGGCTGCCCTGGCGGCTCAGCCACAAGGAACCCTCCACAGTTACATTTCTCCTAATTCATTCTCACATGCTCATTCATGATCAGTCACCCTGTCACTTGAGCTGGGATTTATTTTTTTTTTTTATGGCTGTGTTGGGGCTTCGTTGCTATGTGGGTTTTTCTCTAGTTTTGGCAAGTGGGGGCTACTGCTTGTTGCAGTCCTTGTGCTTCTCATGACATGGCTTCTTTTCTTGCAGAGCACAGGCTCTAAGGCACTCAGGCTTCAGGAGTTGTGGCTCCCTGACAGAGAGCATAGGTTTAGTGAGTGTGGCGCAGGGACTTAGTTGCTCCTTGGCAGGTGGGATCTTCCCAGACCAGGAATCGAACTCGTGTCTCCTGCATTGGCAGGCAGATTTCTTTTTTTTACCACTGAACCACCAGGGAAGCCCCATAGCTGTGTTAAAAGAAGCCTACACATGAAGCCAGAGACAATCCTTCCCCAGTGAAAGCTTTTATAATGAAAGCCCAGGCTTTGGAGACTAAGTATAAAGACAACTAACCCTTTATAAAGAGTTATCAGGGCTTGGAACCAAGGTAAATACAGTTGCGATGGGCACTGAAAAAAAAATTAAAAAATAAAGACCCAGAGGAGATCAGCATGGAGCAAAATTTCAGACTGAAACTTAATCAAAGTATCAGGGCCATGTATGGAAAACAGAACTTTGAAATTTAAATTTCAAAACTAGAAACCCAGGCAGGCAAAATGGTAGAAAATCACTCAACATCTTGAGTTTATACCATGAGAGAAAATGGGTCAACAGTGTAACCAAATAGGAAAAATACATTGATTTATTCAGTTTTTCTGCAAAAGAATGATAAGAGTTGGACCTTTCAGAGGGAAAGAAATGATGATGAGATTAGTTATCAAAAGAGTATAACCTTTAAAAATTGTGAATTACTATATCCTATACCTATAATTTATATAATATTGCACATCAACTATACTTCAATAAAAACAAATAAATAATAAAAAATTTTAAAAAGTGAAAAAAAAAGGTTATCAGGCATTCACCCGCCTTAGAAGGGATCTTGGTATTCTTTTTAGACATAAATAGTGATGGTTTCTGGCTTTTTCAGAATAATGATGACAGATAACAGAATCTGCAATTTAAAGAATTCTAAAGCATGCATAATTACACTTGAGGAAAAATAGGCATTACCTTATAAACTTGTGTGAGTATGAATATTTGATTATTCTTGGAAGACCTCAATTCCAATATATGAATTGAGGATTCCAATATACGAATAATATGCCTTACTTCTTCTTAGAGAAGACCTAGCAAACCCTGATGATAATCTGGATCCCTCCTTAGCTAGTAACTCATCTTTCATCTAAGCCTTCCTCAACAATATTACATCTAAGACAACTTTAGAAATGTTTCCTTTAAGTCCAGAAGTCAAATTTCTGGGCCAAGTCTGTTCAGCAAGTGATCAAAATGGTGTCCATCTGTCCCCCAACAGTAGAACTGATAAATAAATTGTGATCTATTCCAGAATGGACTATTATTCAGCAATGAGTATAATGACTATTATTCAGCATGAATGAATCTCACAAACATATTTAAACATGAAAGTATACATTGTATAATTTGGTTTATATAAAGGTTCAAACATAAGCAAAACCAGTCCATGGCGTTAGAAATAAGGATAGTTGTTACTTGTGTGGGAGTAACTGAAAGTGGGCATAATGAGAATTTCTAAAATTCTAACAGTATCCTGTTTCTTGATCTGGGTCCTATTCATTGTGTAAAATTTCATCAAGCTATACTCTTAAATTTGTATGCCTTTTAGAATATATGTCAAATTCAATAAAATAAGTATGACTCAAAATTCTTCTTGAGTGAAGCACCATTGATCCTTAAGGGTATCCACAAGTTTTTAGAGACAAAAGGGTCACTTGCTAATGTGTCCAGGAAAAGTCAGAATTTTTTATGACCTTGGCTTTAGTGGAAGTCTTCACATCTGTCCTGATGCCAGTTTGGTCTGACAAGACTTAGCTTTATATATTTGACTTAGATATCTCTAACACCAAATGCATACAATTCTATGTTAGAGAACTTTTGGAAGTGAGGAGGCTCCAAGCTTATACCCATATTTTTGAGAAAACTTTCTCAAATCATAACTGCTAATATGTGATGGAGAACCTACTCAACATCAAGGCTACTCATCCTGAGGAGGTGGTGACAACCAGTCATGACTGGTGGACACCTCCAGAAGGCAGGAAAGGTCAACTGTCATCTTGAAAATGTTGAATTTAAGACTAAATTCAATCATACTGAGATCCTGAGTTCATATTCCATCTTTTAGTCTAAAGAGGCAGGTATTTGTGAAAGGCCCCACGTTCCCCAAGAGATTCTTTGCCCCTTCAAAATGATGTGAGTCTATGATCACATTTATAGCTATGGGATATAAATTGATGGGGAAGCACTGGATTTTTGTTGCTCTGGAGAGGAGAAAAAAGAGAAATGGGGACTTCCCTGGTGGTCCAGTGGTTAAGAATCCGCCTGCCAAAGCAGGGCACATCCCAATCCCCTATCTGGGAAGATTCCACTTGCTGCAGGCAACTAAGTCCAGGAGCCATAACAACTGAGCCCACATGCCCTAGAGCTTATGCTCTGCAACAAAAGAAGCCACTGCAGTGAGCAGCCCACCCTCCACAGCTAGAGAGTAGCCCTCGATCACTGCAACTAGAGAAAGCCTGTGCACAGCAGTGAAGGCCCAGCACAGCCAAAAATAAGATGAAACAAAATAAAAGAGAGAAATAGGATTTATTTCTTCATCTCTTTCTTTGCTGCAGGATTCAAAAATCGCTAATCACAGAAAAGTTTTTGAACTGTCATTTGGCTTTCTAGGAAGCAGTTTAATCTTAAGGTAACATGTACTTAACTGTTCCCAAGATCCACACTTAATGTGAAATATTCACAGCAGCACTGCTCTGTAATAAAGTGCTCAAGGGTGATGGCTTATTCCACTGATTCTTAACATTATTATCATCACACCCAAATCTTGCTCAGCTGGTTAAACATTTTTCTAATGCTTTCTGTCTCTGTTGTGTCATCTCTGCAGCTCTTTCTCTTTTACAATTATTTGTAAATATTCCTATTCTCAACCCATTTCATAGAATTGTTATAATATCTAACTAGCAGTTTTCATTTTTTCTCCATATATTTCTTCCAAAGTCAGTCACAGCTTTCCTCTTCCACAGCAAGTTATCCAAGGTTTAACCAAGTTATGTGCTTTCATTCTTGGCAGCTGAATCATTGAAAGAATATGTCTGAAACTCATTCCCAATGGCATTTTAATCAGGGCTCTCATAAAATAATCCCTATATTTGGGCAATAGATGATTTATTTGAATTTTCTTGAAGAATAAATTGTATTTAGATTATGATATACATACATTTCCTGAGAGACTTCTAGGCCTTTCTTTGCTTAGCCGGTGACAAATAACATCCACAAGTGTAGCTACCACCTAGGCAACTCATGTGGTATTTTACAAATACCATAAAAATGTAAACTTTTAAAATTACCATGAAAATGTAAAGAAACCCTTCAAGATATGTGTATATTTCCAAAATCAAGAGATTAATCTGGAATGATCATTGGAAGCAGAATTTTGCTTAGGAATCAGGACTTCTCATGTTTACCACTGAGAACATTTATCATCTTTTCTTCTTCCATTTTAAATTTCTCTACTGCTGTGATATTTCTCCTCCTTTGAACAGCTTCTAAGCCCTTTGCTCTAAACTGACACTATTTTTGCTTTTCTTTACAGGTCTTACTACACAAAAATCTACAAGTAGGGTTCACTTGGTACCCTCCTGTCTCAGCACTGTGTCAACTACTGATTCCTTCCTTGTGGTTTCAAACCTCTATTAGTCCCTTCCCTCCACAGCCTAATGCCCTACAGTCTCCAGTTACATCTTGCAGTTGGCAAAGGGAACTCTCTCTCTGCTTTTCCTCACAGATAATGGCCTATAATGAAAAAGGTAAATGGCTTTGAAGCTTTTTCAAATGAGGAAAGGGATGGCACAGAAAGTTAGAGTTCTTGCATGTTCTATAGTTTACATAGTAGTTTATGACTGTTAGAAATAAATGACAGCAGAAACTAACACAACAGTTTAAAGCAACAATACTCCAATAAAAAATAAAGATGAAAGCAAAAGAATAATTAAAAAAAAAGAAATAAATGACAGACCTCTTAATTCCCAATCCCTGTGTCTGCAAAGAATTTGATAGTATAGTCTGATTGTCATTGTATTAGTTCTAAGATGATCTTCTATTATAGTAAGTGAAACTGTTATCCCATTAATGGCAGCAGCTAAAAGCTTCCTTTTAAAATAATGTATTTAACGTCATTGAAGAACATGGAAATAAATTACAGTAAAGATATACATCTCTGGTGACTCAGACAGTAAAGAGTCCACCTGCAATGCAAGAGACCTGGGTTCGATCCCTGGGTTGGAAAGATTCTCTAGAGAAGAGAATGGCAACCCACTCCAGTATTCCTGCCTAGAGAATTCCATGGACAGAGGAGCATGGTGGGCTACAGTCCATGGGATCACAAAGAGCTGAACATGACTGAGTGATGTATGCATGCATGTATGTATAGTAAAGATGGGGCTTCCCTGGTGGCTCAGCTGGTAAATAATCTTCATGCAATGCAGGAGACCCCTGTGCAATTCCTTTGTCAGGAAGTTCCCCTGGAAAAGGGATAGGCTACACTCCTGTATTCTTGAGCTTCCCTGGTGGCTGAGACAGTAAAGAATCCACCTGCAATGTGGGAGACCTGGGTTGGGAAGATCCCCTGGAGAAGGAAATGGCAACCCACTCCAGTATTCATGTCTGGAATCCCCATGGACAGAGGAGCTTGGCAGGTTACAGTCCATGAGGTCGCAAAGAGTCAAACATGACTGAGCAACTAAGCACAGCACAGCATACAAAGTAAAGTTGACATGAGGATAAGCAAAAATTGTGGTAATCAAATGACTGAGGTCTGTGAAACCCTGTTATCTGGGAAACACCATACAGACTGGTATATAATTTTGGCTGAGATACTGAGATTCTACTGTCATTCACTCTAGTCTCTGGATGACCGACACCTAATGATGCTTCCAGCACATCCTGTGACATAGATCTAGGTCACAGTGGCAAGAAACTTGCTGTTCAAACTTAATTCCATCAACATAGGACTTCACAGCACTTGTTGCTGGCTGGGGATTAAGAGAAGCAGTTTTGAATTGCCAGGGGATATATAGACAGGAGTCAATCTGCATGATAGTCTTCAAGCCCTGTAAAACACAAAAAAATTAACCAAATAAGGAAACAGGAAGATCTTCCCTGGTGGTCCAGTGGTTAAGAATCCACCTACCAATGCAGGAGACATGGGTTCAATCCTTGGTCCAGGAAGATCCTACATGCCTCAGAGCAACTAATAAGCCCATGCATCACAGCTACAGAGCCCGCATGCCTTAGAGACCAAGCTCCACAACAAGACAAGCCACCACAACGGGAAGCCTACACACCGGAAGGAAGAGCAGCCCCCACTCACTGCAACTAGAGAAAGTCTGAGCGCAGCTACAAAGACCCACCAGAGCCAATAAATAAATCTTAAAGAAAAAAAAAAAGAAACGGGCAAGTTGGCCAGGATCAGGAAGCACAGATTTGCATGCCAGCTCACCCTTGGAACACCAGTCTCTGAGTTTCCCTTTATTCAGTCTCTTTCTAGAAGGCATCCTGGGCAAGTGTACAACAATGGCACAAAGAACAGTGCTCTGGGAAATCCTGAAAGTCTACTAAGGACACTGTAAGCTGGGGACCATCTTTGCCGAATATTTGTATTCCTGCTGTGATACTAAGCACTACTTTAACTAAAAAATGATAAATAGCTTAAGTGGCAGATAGTTGGAATAGTAATTTCATTCTTGGCAAAGCCATAATAGGAAAAGCCATGTGGTGGTGGGGGCGGGTGGGGGAAGGGCAAGGGGTGCAGTGGGGGAGAGGAAGGGGTGGGGAGATGGATACAAAGATCTGGCTTTAGAAGAGGAAGTACATGCTTTTGTTTAAATTGTTAACAATTTACAGAATCAGAAATTAGAGCATTTATTAACCTTAAAAAGTCTTAATACTTTCATAAGCTTCAGTATCTTCCTCTGAAAATAAAGACAGCAGCAACTGAGCTACTTCACACCAGCTAATGTGGGGACTGCATGCGATTATGCGATTATGCATATAAAGTACCAGGACATACTAGATGCTAAATAAATGTGACTTCCCCACAAAGTCAAAAGAGCACACGTCAAGATCTAAATGTTACTAGCCATGCAATCATGAATCAATTTATTTGTTTATGGCTCAAAGTTTTCCAAAATGTATACAAGGCAGATTAGACAGAATTCCAAATAATAAAACTAGGCATAAATTTTCAGAATCAGAGAAAATGCAAATTAGAAGAGAAAAATCAAGAGCAGGACAGAAAATCTAACATAGCTGTCCAGGCCAATAAGTACTATACAAGTACTAATATGTACCAGTTACAAAATTAGCTCTGGGCCTCCTAGCAACCCAAAAGAAAATGGGAAAAATGCTCAGTTACAAAATATTCATTTACTCACCATGAGGGGGAAAAAATATCAAATGCTCATAGCAAACACGTTGTTCAGGGTATATCACTTCAACTGTCCAAGCTTTAGTGTCCTCATCTTTGTAATAACAGCAACAAAATATCTAGTTTCCAGGGTAGATGTTGAAGCCTAAGTAGAATGTGCACGTGGGTTTAGTCATGTCCTACTCTGCGACCTCATGGCCTGAAGCCTGCCGGCCTCCTTTGTCCTTGGGATTTCTCAGGCAAGAATACTGGAGGAGGCCACCGTTGCCTTCTCTAGGGAATCTTCTCAACCCAGGATTTGAAAAAGTTTTTTCTTTTAAACATGATAAACTATATAAATATTACTTATTATTTTATGTACCTTAATTTATCCAATAGAGGAGACTTTTCACACAGTTATATTTTTACTTATTTCTGAGCTAAATCATTTTTTAATTTATTTTGCTGAAATATAGTTGGTATTCAATGTTGTTTTAATTTTGGCTGTACAGCAAAGTGATTCAATTACATATACATTTTTTTAAATATTCTTTTCCATTATGATTTATCACAAGACACTGAATATAGTTCCCTGTGCTACACAGTAGGACCTTGTTGTTTATCCATCCTATATATAACAGCTTGCATCTGCTAACCCCAAACTCCCAATCCATTCCTCCTCCACCCCTCCCCCTTGGCAACCACAAGTCTCTTATTTATGTCTATAAGTCTGTTTCTGTTTCATAGACAAGTTCATATTTTAGATTCCACATATGAGTGACATCATCAGCTATTTGTGTTTCTCTTTCTGACCTACATCACTTAGTATGCTAATTTAGCTAATGAGCTAAATTATTTTTACCACAGGAATACCTAGCAGGCCCAGGCACTATACTAATAATTTACATGTAGTCAATTACTCCTTAAGATAATAGTAGATGTTATCATTATGCCCATTCAGATGAAGAAAGGGAAAGAAAGTGAAGTCACTCAGTCGTGTCCGACCCTGTGACCCCATGGACTGTAGCCTATGATGTTCCTCCGTCCATGGGATTTTCCAGGCAAGAGTACTGGAGATGAAACTGGAGCACAAAAAGGTGGAACATTTCCAAGTTTACTCAGAGCTAAGACTGATACCTGGAAATTTGCTCCCCAAGTTCGTGCTCTTTAAAGATCCTGGTCCTCACATGCAACTAGATAGCAACTCCTACTTACAGAGCTATGTGACCGCAAAAAATGCCAATTCATAACGTGAATATAAGCCAAGCAATAAAAGCAGGAAGTTTTAAAATGAAAGTTTAGGGGAATGTCTCTGGTGGTCCAGGGATTAAGAATCTGCCTTCTAATATAGGGGGTTCAATACCTGGTTGGGGAACTAAGATCCCCCACATGGAGCAACTAAGCTCCTACCACAAACTACAGAGCCCACACACTCTGGAGCCCACACACCACAGTGAAAGAACCCACATGCCGCAACTAAGACCCAACACATACAAAAATAAATAAATAAGTGTTGTTAAAACATAAAAGTAAATAAAATAAAAGTTTAATTTCATGTGACAGGTGTTACTGTTACAGTCATCACTGGTTGTAAGTTGGATGCCAGGTACTGTGAGATGACAATTCCCCATCACTTTTTTTTTTATTCAAATCACTGTAAACCACTTGTTCCTACAGCCTGTTGTGATATGACGTGGCCTTCACTTGGCATAAATGCGTCATTTGCATATTAAGTCAGCTGTGGTTCTTTCTCATTAGCTCCCTGATTAGAACAGAACTGCTCAGTGCTGACTCAATTATAAACCCAAACCCAAGACTAAACTTGCAGGGTGGTGGTGGTTTAGTCGCTAAGTCATGTCCAACTCTTGCCACCCCCATGGGTGGATTGTAGCCCTCCAGGCCTGGACATAGAGAAATTGTTTAGATGGTCCAATATGTGCTTATATTATCTTTTAAATTATTGAAATGAAAGTGCAAGATTTAGAAATCCTCACAGAGAGCTCACAGACATCAGAATCTCTACTTCAAGAAACTGCACTTCGGAATATTCTTAACAAAGCGGGTGAGCAGATGACTTCTATGTAATCTATCTCAGTCTGTTGCCAGACACACAACACTGGAGCATCCCTCCTGCTACTCAGAGTGGGAAGTCTCCCAAAACTATCCACACTTCTTCAGGGTTCCAATCCTTTCTCCCACGGTTCTTAGAGGCATCTAGAGTAGGAGGTCCAGTTAGACTGAGTCCTATTTTTTTTTAATATTTTTTAATTAAATTAAATGTATTTATCAGGCTGCACTGGGTCTCAATTGTGGCATACAGGGTCTTTAGTTGCACATTTGAACTCTTAGTTACAGCATGTGGGATCTAGTTCCCCAACCAGGGATGAAACCTGGGCCCCCTGCATTGGGAGTGTGGAGTTTTAGCCACTGGACCACCAGGGAAGTCCCAAGTGAGCCCTATTTTGATATAGACCCCTTGGGAAAGAGAGGAACAGCAGGAAGAGATATGATTACAAAAAAATCTCTTCTAATGGTACCAACCAGGGCTTCCCTGGTGGCTCAGACGGTAAAGAATCCACCGGCAATGCAGGAGACCCAGGTTCAATCCCTGGGTCAGGAAGATCCCCTGGAGAAAGGAATAGCAACCCACTCTAGTATTATTGCCTGGAGAATCCCAGGGACAGAGCAGCCTGGTGGGCTACAGTCCACAGGGTCACAGAGAGCCAGACACAACTGAGAGCCTAAGCACGCATGCACAGTAGTACTGAATGTGGCACGGTGGCCCAAGGGGCACCGACTGACCGAGGGCTCTTGGGGTTCTTTTGGCAACAGCCAATCCCCAGCATCATACTCTGCTCAGAGTACCAAGCCTGAAAGATTGCAGCTCTCAATGGGAAATCCTACCTCAGAGTGTTCCTAAAAAAGCAAGTGATCTGAGGACCTCTCTGTAAAGGTTGAAATCCTATTGCTGTTAAAGTGCAAGTGAAGTGCAAGTCGCTCTTTGAGACCCCATGGACTATACAGTCCATGGAATTCTCTAGGCCAAAATACTGGAGTGGGTAGCCTTTCCATTCTCCAGAGGATCTTCCCAACCCAGAGATCGAACCCCAGGTCTCCCGCATTGCAGGCGGATTCTTTACCAGCTGAGTCACAAGAGTTCAGCCCTTATTACTCACCTTCCCAGGATGAAAGCTGGTCCAGAAGCAATGCTTCAGGGCTGATTCAAAATAGAAATGTGTATTGTTCAAACATTTCAATAGAAATGTTCAAAATATCCTGGTGTATGTATCCTTTAAGTTAACAGTTTGCAGACTGAGGTCTGATGGATTGGTTTCCAAACATGCACAATGGACCCAGCAAACTGATTTGAAAATACAAGCAGCTTAAGATATCTTTCAGTGGACCTTACATTTTAAGACTTGTAGCACGACACTGAATATAATGCAACAATCACTACAGATAGGACAAGACGGAATCCACCACGCTAGCTTCTAGCTTAGAATTACCATAAAACAAAGAACCAATAGCATAGATCTTCACTAGCAGTTCTGAGAGTGAAGCCTGGATCCTAAAAGAGAGTGACTTTAACTCACTCTCATGACGACAGAAACCTGATCTTGGGTTCAGCAGCCTTTCACACTGACTCCTAGGTATTCAGTCTCTTTAACGAACCCTCAGTGAGGATCCACCAGGCCTTTCCTTTCGCTTGAGAAAACAGAAAAGAGGTCAATGATGAGGGATCAAAAATTTAAGGATACTAATATCAAACTTGTCATGTATTTGGTAAAAATTAAACTGTTGGCTGCCACCAGGGCTGTAGGTTTGTTTCTTTTTTTTAAAGTTTACATAAAATGACCATATTTCCTTGTTTACCCTGTATAATCCAACAATTAACATTGATAGTGACATTTTCACTCTTGAAATTAACAGTGACATTTTCACTCTTGAAAGTGTTCTCGGTTTTAATCTAAATTATCTGATCACCCTATCTGGCACCATCCCATATTATTTTATGCCCCAGTTCCCTCTCCTGGCATTTCTTCTCCCTCATCCCCTTGGAGTATCCCATTGCCGTTTTTGCCCATTGGCTATTTTCCCCTGTTTTCCAAGTCTTTCATGCCCCAAAGTTACCACTCTATTCAGTATTCATTCCCATGTAACCCCATTCATTCAGCTCAGATGATCTAAGAAATGATTAGGAAGCAAAAAAGCAAGCTGATGATTTCATTTAAAGTAGTCTGTACTTGTGATTTGACAAATGATTTAGAACTATAGAAGGGACAGTCTTCCAAAGCCTCTTGCAAAATCTCTGCCCTTTATCAAAGGAGGGTGTGATTGTGTTAATTATGTAATCATTTCCATCTGAGTTATTTTTGTGACTGCTATTATATATACTTGTTCAGTTACATAATAGGGATCTCTGACTTGGCACTCTTGATTCTGAAAGTTTGCCAACACAAAATGAAGTACAAGGAAAGACATTGGAAAGAGTTCCAAAGAAGTGGGACTACAGGGGTTAGTGTGAACTTCATGACAAATTTCAATCTTTTCCAAATGGCTGGTATTGAGTTTATATTAATTTTACCATCCACACTCCTTCAGGGTGCCGTAAGAAAATAAATATAATATTAATAGAAGAGAATAATATGCAAGAGTAAAGGTCACTTAGAAAATTATTTTTATCAATAGGAAAATCTGAAAGCTAGATTTGACATTGGATAATAGTGTGTCAAGTATAAACGTATACATATATATATTTATCACACATTAATGTCAAATAATGATTCTTTCAATGGTCAAAAGGTAGAAATCAATTGTCACACTAGCAATCCAGCTTTGCGAGACCTGTTTCTCTTTTGCTACTTACACTTAATTGGCAAAATCAAGGCCCCTTGCTTCCCAGGGTGAAGCCCCTGAAGGTGCTAACCCAACCAGACAGCAATAAGCCTTATAAAACACATCTTCTTTAAGAGGAACTGCCTCTCTTCACCACCTACACTGAGAACCAGAATTTTGAATGCAATTGTCAATTGAGAGCTCTTCAGTCCCCAAATCTAAATTACAACAATTCCTATCATGTTCTTTTAATACAATACAATAGAGACAACAGAATTCATTAAGCATAACTGACTAAATATTAAAATACAATAGGCCACCTGTGTAGTTTCTGTCATTAACATCAACCCAACTCCCTGCACACTAAGGAATTATAAGAATTCTTAGCTAGATGTAGCTAGGGAAATAATTTATAATTTGATCCTATTAAGTTCCTCTTCCTTTGTCATCCTAGGCCTGAATTATTTGCTGACTCCCTTTTCATTTGAATAATAATTCATGTTCCATGCAGTACATGGTCTTCCTAGTATGGAAACTTTAATGATCTCTTACACAGAAAATTCTGGGCTCTCTTTGTATGATTGTTCAGGTTCATAATTTAATTAAGTCTTTATCAATTGTGTTTCTATCCCTATAGCTATTCCAGTTCCTTTGCGACCTCACAAATCTATACAATGCAGAAATTCTTGCCAGTTCAGTTCAGTTTGGTTGCTCAGTCGTGTCCGACTCTTTGTGACCCCATGAATCGCAGCACACCAAGGCTTCCCTGTCCATCACCAACTCCCGAAGTTTACTCAAACTCATGTCCATTGAGTCAGTGATGTTATCCAACCATCTCATCCTCTGTCGTCCCCTTCTGCTCCTATCTTCAATCTTTCCCAGCATCAGAGTCTTTTCCAGTGAGTCAGTTCTTTACATCAGGTGGCCAAAGGATTGGAGTTTCAGCTTCAGCATCAGTCCTTCCAATGAATATTCAGGATTGATTTCCTTTAGGATAGACTGGTTGGATCTCATTGCAATCCAAGGGACTCTCAAGAGTCTTCTCCAACACAACAGTTCAAAAGCATCAATTCTTCAGCGCTCAGCTTTCTTTATGGTCCAACTCTCACACCCATATGTGACAACTGGAAAAACCATAGCTTTGACTAGATGGACCTTTGCTCGCAAAGTGATGTCTCTCTCTGCTTTTTAATATGCTGTCTAGGGTGGTCATAGCTTTTCTTCCAAGGACCAAGCGTCTTTTAATTTCATGGCTGCAATCACCATCTGCAGTGATTTTGGAGCCCCCCAAAATAAAGTCTCTCACTGTTTCCATTGTTTCCCCATCTATTTGCCATGAAGTGATGGGACTGGATGCCGTGATCTTAGTTTTCTGAATGTTGAGTTTAAGCCAACTTTTTCACTCTCCTCTTTCATTTTCATCAAGAGGCTCTTTAGTTCTTCTTCACTTTCTGACATAAAGGTGGTTTCATCTGCATATCTGAGGTTATTGATATTTCTCCTGACAATCTTGATTCCAACTTGTACTCCATCCAGCCCGGCAGTTTACATGATGTACTCTGCATATACGTTAAATAAGCAGGGCGACAATATGCAGCCTTGATGTACTCCTTTCCCTATTTGGAACCAGTCTGTTGTTCCATGTCCAGTTCTAACTGTTGTTTCTTGACCTGCATAAATGTTTCTCAGGAGGCAGGTCAGGTGGTCTGGTATTCCCATCTCTTTAAGAATTTACTGAAGTTTATTGTGATCCACACAGTCAAAGGCTTTGGCGTAATCAATAAAGCAGAAGCATGTTTCTTCTCAAACTCTCTTGCTTTTTGGAAATACTTCTGGTAAGACTCATTTTTTTTAAGCTATAGTTGATTTACAATATTATTTTAGTTTCAGGTGTATAACATGGTGATTCAACACTTTTATAGATTAAAGTTATTAAATTTAAAGTTATTAAAAAATAATGGCTATATTTCCCTGTGTGTACGATATATCCTTGTTGCTTATTTAATTTATACATAGCAGGTTGTGTCTCCTAATCCCTTATCTCTAACTTACCCCTCTCCTCTCTCTCTCTCCACAATAACCACTACTTTATTCTCTATAATTTCTGTTTAGTTTTTTCATTCATTAAAAAAATTTCGATTCCACATATAAGTGATCTCATACATTCTGTCTGACTTACTTCATTAAGCATTATATTCTCAAGGTCCATCCATGTTGCTGCAAATGACAGAATTTCCTTTTTTATAGCTAAGTAGTATTCCACTCTGGGCTTCCCAGTTGGTTCAGGACTAAAGAAATTGCCTCCCAATGTAGGAGACGTGTAGTCTTGGGTTCAGTCCCTCAGTCGGGAAGATCCCCTGGAGGAGGAAATGGCAATCCACTCTAGTCCTCTTGCCTTAAAAATCCATGGACAGAGGAGCATGGTGGGCTACAGGCCACGGGTCGCAAAGAATCAGACATGACTGAGTGACTGAGCACTGCACAGCAATATTCTATTGTATGTATGTCACATCTTCTTTATCCATTCACTGTCCATGGACACAGGTTGTTTCTGTATCTTGGCTACTGCAAATAGTACTGCTATGGACATCGGGGTGCATGTATATTTTTGAAGTAGTGTTTTAATTTGGGGGGATATATAATCAGGAGTGGAATTGCTGGGTATATATGGTATATACCCATATATACTATTTATATGGTAGTTCTATTTTAAAATTTTTTAAAAACCTCCATACTGTTCTCCATGGTGTTTGCACCAATTTGCATTCCCACCAACAGTATACAAAGCTTCCCTTTTCTCCATATCCTCACCAATATTTGTTATTTGTAGACTTGATGATAACAAGTCTGACAGATGTGAAGTGATATTTCATTGTGTTTTTGATTTGCATTTCTCTGATGATAAGCAATGCTAAGATTTTAAGCAGTATGGTCTGTGTCAATGGATAATTTCTTTCATCACTACCCTGCAGTCTGAGGTTGGTGAAGCGGTCTTAGAAGGGAGGGAGTTCTATATATAGTCCAACTTTTAATAGCAAAAAGAACAACTTTCATATTGAATACTAGATGAAAAATTCCTTTGTTGTATTTTTACTGATACTTCCAATATCATACTACAAAAAAATCTCCAACCTAAGGTTTTGCTGTTTAACCATTTCACTGGGTTCACAATAGGTCAGAATTCTGATAAGTCATATAGGAATAAGAAACTTGAGTGAGCCAAGGCTTCATAAAATGAAGATGGCTGCTGCTGATGGAGGCATATATATTGCTCTCAAACAGAATATTCAGAGAGTGAATAGTGATGGTATGTGTGGTTCTAGAACACTGTGTCAGCAAACATGATTGTGGGGAAACATGTAGAAACATTAACAGAACCATTTTTAAATGAGAGAGATGAGTAGTTGTCTTAGGATATAGATCAAGGAGATTATTGAATATTTTTAAAAAGAATTATATCTGTCCAATTCTTTAACACTGTCTATATTCAGATGATCAGATCCCATTGAGACAGAAGGGAAGAGGGCAGGGTACAACCCTTAAAGAATGACACAGCCATTGAGAAAAGCTGGATACAACGAAACCTGATTAGAATCAGTTAAGCCTAGGATGGCGGAATGTTCAACTTCCAGTGAAACTTGAGCCTCCTGATATGCTCACTGTAATACATTTGTTGCTGTTCAGTAGCTCAGTCATGTCTCTTTGCGGCCCCATGGACTGCAGCACATCAGGCTTCCCTGTCCTTCACCATCTCCTGGAATTTGCTCAAACTCTTGTTCATTGAGTCAGTGTTGCCATCTAACCATCACATCCTCTTCTTCTGCCCTCAATCTTTCCCAGCATCAGGTTCTTTTCTAATAAGTCAGTTTTTCACATCAGAAAGCTAAAGTTTTCAGCTTCAGCACCAATGAATATTCAGGTTTGATTTTCTTTAGGATTGACTGTTTTGATCTCCTTGCTGTCCAAGGGATTGTCAAGAGTCTTCTCCAATACCACAGTTAAAAAGCATCAATTCTTCGTTGCTCAGCTTTCTTTATGGTTAAACTCTCACATCTGTACATGACTACTGGAAAACCATAGCTTTGACTATGTGGACCTTTGTCAGCAAAGTAATGTCTATGCTGTCTAGGTTTGTCATAGTTTTTCTTCCAAAGAGTGAGCATCTTTTAATTTCATGGCTGTAGTGACTGTCCTCAATGATTTTGGAGTCCAAGAAAATTAAGTCTGTCACTGTTTCCATTGTTTCCCCACTTATTTGCCATGAAATGATGGAACTACATGCCATAGTCTTAGTTTTTTGAATGTTGAGCTTTAAGCCAGCTTTTTCACTCTCCTCTTTCACCTTCATCAAGAGGCTCTTTAGTTCCTCTTCTCTTACTGCCATATGGGTGGTGTCATCTGCGTATCTGAGGTTACTGATATTTCTCCTGGCAATCTTGATTTCCGCTTGTGCTCCATCCAGCCTGGCATTTCTCATGATGTACTCTGCCTGTAAGTTAAATAAGCAGGGTGACAATATATAGCCTTGACATACTTCTTTCCCAATTTTGAACCAGTCAGTTTTTTCATGTCCAGTTCTAACTGCTGCTTCTCGATCTGTACACAGGTTTCTCAGGAAGAAGGTAAAGTGGTCTAGTATTCCCATCACCTTAAGAATTTTCCACAGTTTGTTGTGATCCACACAGTCAAAGGCTTTAGTATTGTCGATGAAGCAGAAGTAGATGTTTTTCTGGCATTCCCTTGCTTTTTCTATGATCCAATGGATATTGGCAATTTGATCTCTGGTTCCTCTGCCTTTTCTAAATCCAGCTTGTACATCTGGAAGTTCTCAGTTCATGTAATGTTGAAGCCAGGCTTGAAGGATTTTGAGCATTATCTTGCTAGAATGTAAGATGAGTGCAGTTGTGCAGTGGTTTCAATATTCTTTGGCATTGCCCGTCTTGGGGTTGGAACGAAAACTTAAGTTTTCCAGTCCTGTGGCCGCTGCTGAGTTTCCCAAATTGACTGGAATATTGGGTGCAGCACTTGAACAGCATCATCTTTTAGGATTTGAAATAGCTCAGCTGGAATTACATGACTTTCACTACCTTTGTGGACATACAGAAGTTCATATTTTATATCTATGTAATGACAGCCTAGACTAAGTCAAATTTCTTTCTTCCATAAAGCCCCTCATTCCTCTTCTCAGCCTAGTATTACAAAGCAATTAAAAAGTAGATAGGACTTCCCTGGTGGACCAGTGGTTAAGAATCCACCTGCCAATGCAGGGGATAAGCATTCGATCCCTGGTTAGGGAGAATTCCACGTCCCATGGAACAACTGACCCTGGGAGCCACAACTACTGGAGCTCCACACCCCGCACCCAGCCCCTCACCCCAAGAAGTCACTGCAGTGAGAAGTCACTGCAATGAGAAACTCGAGCACCACAATGAAGAATCACACTTGCTCGCCATACCTAGAAAAAACTTTTGAGCAGCAGCGAAGACCCAGGACAGTTCAGTTCAGTTCAGCTCAGAATTACTCAGTCATGTCCAACTCTGCGCCCCTGTGGACTGCAGCACACCAAACCATCCTGTCCATCACCAACTCCCGGAGTTTACTCAGACTCATGTCCATTGAGTTGGTGATGCCATCCAACTATCTCATCCTCTGTCATCCCCTTCTCAAACCACCTTCAATCTTTCCCAGCATCAGGATCTTTTCAAATGAGTCAGTTCTTCGCATCAGGTGGCCAAAGGATTGGAGTTTCAGCTTCAGCATCAGTCCTTCCAATGAACACCCAGGACTGATCTCCTTTAGGATGGACTGGTTGGATCTCCTTGCAGTCCAAGGGACTCTCAAGAGTCTTCTCCAACATCACAGTTCAAAAGCTTCAATTCTTTGGTGCTCAGCTTTCTTTATAGTCCAACTCTCACATCCACACATGACCACTGGAAAAACCATAGCTTTGACTAGACAGACCTTTGTTGGCAGGACCCAGGACTGCCAAAAATAAATAAGTAAATACCATTTTTTAAAAAAGTGAATTTAGAGACTTCTCTGGTGGTTCAGTAGTTAAAACTCCACGCTTCCTCTGCAGTGGGCACAGGTATCAAGGTTGGGGAAATAAGATTCCACATGCTGCAAGGCCAAAAATGAAAAAAGAAAAATAGTTGAATTTAACAGAGAAAATGAAAATTACTCTTATACTAGGAACTGCATTTAGTTATGAGGAAGAGACCCCACAAAACAGTGCTTTAAAACAAATTAGTGGTTTTCTAATAATTTTTCCTCTCATGTAAAAAAATATCCACATGGTAGGGAGACTCCACAGAACTTAGCTTTCTGCTTTCTGTTCAGCTCCTCATGGCCTTGAGCTCTCCTCCCTGTTGTCAGAACAGAGCTCCTGACTCCACCCAGGTGTGGCGACCCACTCCCAGCAAAAGAGGGCGAAGGTGAGGAGCAAAAGACACCTCCTGCTGAGTCAGCCCCTTCACAAGCTTCCTCGACCAAAGGACCTCTGATTAAACCTCGTTGTTTAAAACTATGTGGGAAACTTAGATCATCTAGGGGCCAAAACCAATATAAAATCCAATTTTATTAGGAAGTGCCAACTACAAATTGGCACTTGCCATGGGCACTTGCCATTACCTCTATAAGGATTAAATCATGTCCTGCTGCAGCTGCTGACCTTCAACACCTCCTGAAAGGAGTTCAGGGTAAAGATCAGGAATGAGGCACTCTGTGCTTGGGGGTGGGAGGAGGAGGGGAGGGGAGGGGAGGAACTGGCAGGACAGATCTTCAGATATTTTCAGGAGCTGATTTTATGAGCCCAATTCCTATATGTCCTGTATCTAGAAAACCACTAAAAATCCTTCATGGTGGATTGCTATTCCTCATGACTAGCAGGAAACTTCACGATACTAGCAGAAACCTTCTGCAAAAATATGTGCTTGATTATAAGTATTCCCCTTTTAATGACTTTCCCCCTCCTTCCTCTTTGGAACAGTTTCTCAGAGCTATCTTAGGTGTTTCTCCCAGGCTGCAGTCCTCATTTTGCCCCAAATAAAATTTAACTCACAACTCTCAAGTTGTGCCTTTTTTTTTAAAGTGGACTAAAGAAAGGAAAGATGGATTTTGGTTAGTCAGCAAGCAGTCTCAGCCACACTGAAGGTCACAAACTGCTCCTGGGAATGACCCTTCTTGAAAATGCCACTTGGCTTGCAGTGGATGAAAGTGATCTAAAGACATCCCACAACGGGTAAAGAGATCTGAAGTAAACACTCTTAGCGTATCTGCCAAATAGTCAAGCATTTGGGAAAGAAAAAAATCTGGTGAGGTGGTGCTTGAAAATATTTTGCCAAAGAAAAAGTAATTAATGGTGAACTTCACTATTCTTAAGAAGAAAAATATAGGCAAACTCGTAAGGGTAAAAAATTTAAAGGATTTGTCCAAAACCACACAAATAACTAAAAAAATTTGTTAGTACCATGTCTATTCATTTATTAGGGCCCACACATGGATATCTTGCCATTTCCAAATTGTAACTTTGTTTATTCTTTTATTTTTATTGAACATAGTTTCCTATGCTACACAGTAGGACTTTATTGTTTTGTAACTGTTTACAGTCATTAGGATTATAAGCTTTGTTTTAAGCTAAGAATATATTTTTAAGAAACAACTGGAGTACTTCCCTGGTGGTCCAGTGGCTAAGAATTCGCCTGCCAATTCAGGGGACATGAGTTCAATCCCTGGTCCAGGAATATCACACAACTAAGCCCATTCACCGCAACTACTGAAGACTGCCCTCCAGAGTCCGTGCTCTGCAACAAGAGAAGCCACCGCAAAGAGGCCGAGCACCGCACGTAGAGGGTAGCCCCGACGCACCGCAATGAGGAGAGTTGAGCCTGGAGGTTTCAGTGATGGTAAGATCCAGAGAAGCTGTGGTGAAGTGGGGAAAAAACTCCATGCTAATTTTGAATTTACATAGCTGGAAAAACAAACAACGACAAAACAGAAAAGGGAATTCCCTGGTAGTCCAGCAGTTAGGACTCCACGCTTTCCCTGCAAGAGCTGCAAGTTAAACAAATAAACAGATTTAAAAAATGAAAGAACTGGAATGGGATTAAAGTCTATGGTTGCACAATCCCTCATTCACAATTATGAATTCTCCAAATCTTTGAAAACTGAAGGCCTCCTCAAAAGGTGCAATCAGTTTGGTGACAAAAGCTGACCCAAATGATATGGGGATATTTACAGTCTGTCTTTACTCCATTTAGTATAACTGATCATGTATTTCAGTACAATGTATTATTATATTTGGTTATGGGATGATTATGATAATGCATCATATTATTATTTTTAAATTACTGTAAAAAATCTGAATTCCAAAACATATTTTTCTTCCGCATACAGTTCTGAGTGGTAAAGATCTTAAAATTTGCATTACCTAATTGGTTCACAATTTGATTTGAATGGAAGCTCATTTAAAGGATTACATATCATTGATTTGACCTGCTTTTGCAATTTCTAAGTCTTAGAATCTTAGAAATTGAGCATACTATTTCTGTTCATGTGTACATAGGATTTGGTTTGCTAACAATCGGTTAGTAAATTTAAAAAAAAAACACTATTTTTATTCCAGTTATATGATTTAAATTCTAGCTTTAATAATGCTTTGCTTTGTTTTTAAAAAAGTGTTAATTGAGCTTTGTTCAACTGATATAATGTGAGGTTCTTTAAATAAAAAATACCAAAATCGACACTACTTAAGAGAAGCACAAAAATAAAAGTTGCCTGAATTCTTCCTTTTGATTTTATTAGTAATGTGTATGGTCTTAGATATTTGTTTCTCACTCATATTTATGCATACACTGAGCCATAATCAATGCTGTCCCAATGCAGATGAAATATTTTTTAAAATAAAATACTGAAATACTGTGATGCAGCTATGGTTTGGGGGGAATTTTTTTTTTTTTTGGCCATGCCACATGTCTTGTGGAATCTTAGGTCCCCAACCAGGGGTCAAACCCAGGCTCCCTGCATTGGAAGTGTTGAGTCCTAACCACTGAACCACCAGGGAATTCTCTGTTTTGTTGTTGCTTGTTCATTTGTTTTTGCAGCTATATAAGTTCAAAATTGTTACTAGCATGGAGTTTTTTCTCCACTTCACCCGAACTTCTCTGAATTTTATCATCACTGAAACCTCCAAACTCAAATTCCAGCATTTTACTCTCTGAATAAAATTCACTCCTTCTGTAACTTTCAAACTTCGGTAGCATGTCACCACATTTCTGGCTTTTGACATCAGTTTCCCTTTCTCTCAATATGCTGCAGGCTATTGGCTTCATTTTACTTCCTAGAATACTCCCAAGTCCCATTCTGCCTCAGGGCCTTTGCACTTGCTACAACCACTTCCTGGCCCGCCATTTTCCTCCTATTTTTCAACTTTGGCCCCTTCTCATCCTTCAAGTCTAGCACCAATTCCATGTGCTTAGAAATAACTTTCCTTATTCCCTTCTCTATGTCTTTCCCTCCCTGTTATTCTGGAAGACTGCACTTTATTTCTTGGTGGCAATTATAATTTGCAATTATAGGTTTTCAAATTATAAAACATTTATATTTGAAAATTATAAAAAAATTATTTTTATATAGTATGCAACTACTTACTTGTTTCCCTGTCTTCCCACAAGACTGTGAACCTCATGAAGGAGAGAAACTTCCTGCTTGTCCGTTGATGTGTATTATGTAGCAAGGAGCATCATGACTGGTACACCCTAAGATCTTAAGAGCTATTTGAATAAACAATGTGAGAATTATTTACCCAATGTCTTTCAGTGATAATTTTTCCAAAACATCTCACTCTACATTTTACCTTTACCAAAACAAAAGATGTTCAAATCATGTATATCACGAATATGGTCTCAAAAATTCTGAAGAAAATTGTGTGGTAGGGAAGGATATAACTTAAAATATGCATATTATTGAAAATGCAAAGATATTCTAATCTATAGATAATAAAAGTATATATGTATATGCCCATCCATATATGCATATATAGATGTATAATTATATGTATGTATACATACATAAATCTTCGTGTATATATGTATATGTTGGGAGAGAAAAAAACAGGGCTGGGGAGGTGGTAAGATAAAATAGCAGATAGTGAAAATGAACCCTAGCAATTGTTTTCTGTTGGAAGGAAAACTGCTTAAAAATGTATCATGAATTTTATTCTACTCTCTTCATTAGATGACTTCTTAAGGATGTTTTCCTAATTATAATCACATATCATTGAAATGCGCTCTCATCACGTAACTACTGATGAGATTACAAAATAAAACATTCACTCTCAAAAAATGTCCCGATTTAAACAATAAATTATATGGTCACCCTAGCTACAGCTCTCTTCTAAGAACTACCTATAAAACGCCAAACGCGAAGAAATAGCAGACCGTGGGGAGAGGCGGGGGTGGGGCGGAGGGCGGCTGTTGGGGAGGGTTTGTAGAACACAGGCATTTGCTCACTGGTTTCTTCACTCGATTTCTTTAAACCCTGTACTACCCTTGGCTCACCAGAAATTTCCCTGGCAAAGAATTTTATACTGAATGTGTTCAATTAACACATGTATGCGGTATTTGACATATTTCCATATTTGCTGACATTTGTGGCTTTACATTTGCAATCAATCATACTGTAGCGTTCATTTGACGTTCATCCTTTTTTTAAGTTTTCGACTTCGTTTTTATTTAAAAGCCCAGTTGCAACCATCAAATACCTGACTCAGCTCACAACTAGACACAGAGCATCAAATTTCCCAGCCCACTTAATTTGAAAGCCTGCCAAGATAGGTGAAAGACCTTATAAATATGTAAAACAGGAAGTTCAAATTACAGTCAAGTAAATCTCTAGTGATTGATGTTCTTTTCAAAACAATTTTTTAAAAAAACTAATAAAAAGCAGCACACTTTTAAGGTATCCCCCCATCCAAGGCTTAACCCGAGTTCAGCCTGGACAATGTACTTTTAGTACTGTATTTATTTTGGATTTTTACCACTTCCTGGAGGCCTGCAGGAGCCACAGTGGGAGGATCCAAAAAAACTCAGTACCACAGCCATTTTGTTTGTAAGGCAGGCTGGTAGGATTCTATCAGTCAGCAAAGGTTTCTGAAACAATTTTTTAAGGAGAAAAAAGTACGCATGCCTATTGTTTGTAACGTAGCCGCTAAAATCATTATTTTATTTCCTGCACAAGAGGAAGTAGTAGTGCTAACCCATTCTAATTTTTCCCCCCTAAGGAGTGAAAGCTCCCTGACCTACAGACGACGTGAATTCGGTGCAAGGCTTTCTCTAGGTACCTTCGGGATGTTCAACTAAAAAAAAATGTTTTGATGGGGATCATTTTTCACTGGCCACACTGTATCCAAAGGAGACCACGACGTTGGGGAATGACAAGCTGCTTAAGAAAAGTGTGCTCGTCCTTTAAAAAAAAAACAACAACACACACACACACACACACACACACACACATTGCAAGAAATAAAGAGTGTGGCTGGAGACATCCGAGGGGGCATTTTCCCGAGCTCGCGGGCAGTCGTGGGCGCTATTGTTTTGCAGTGTCACTTGGTAGCGAGCTACAGACTTTGTCGTCTGGGTGGCTGTGTTTTTAAAAGCCCAGTGTAAAATGGCACTCACACTGCATTTTTTTCCGAGCTGCAGGAGGCGGGGGGAGAGGGGGATAGCGCAGACTGTAGGGACGCTGGCCGCCCAGCCAATCAGAGCCCGCCTGCTTGCCATCGCAAAGTTGTTAACCCCAGAGTCTTCTGGCTGCCGCTGCCTCCTCTGCTTTTAATCTTCGTGGATATTTCTCCGATTTTTTCCCAAACGCCCACAGATCCTGGGGAAGCCACCCCATGCAGCCACCGGTCATGGAAGAAAGTCTGACTTTTTCTTTACCAGATATTTTAAAGATGTTGGAAGATCCATACGCTGTCTGGAGGCTGTTGTTTCTAGGGACACAAGTATCCAGCCTATATTGTTACAATTCTTTTTCCAGAACTGGCTTCTTCTTTGCCTCCACTAATGGTAAGTTTGTCATTTTACAACATTTATGCCATTACATCTTTGACTGAGCCGCCAGCTAAAAAAGGATTTTCATTGTGTTTCTTCTCACAAAACCAATCTTGGTGTTTTTCTTTAGCTTTGATCTCTGCACATTTCCACCTAATCTTATCTGGTTAATTTTTACCAAAAGAAAAAAAAAATTTTAACCTCATGATTAAAGCAAAATATGTATAATATAAATTATACTTTAATTACTGTGAGCTAAAGGGAACTCAGCTATCTCAAGATGGACTTGTTTTGTGCCAGCAATGTTGGTAATGCCAAATATGTGCATATCCTCTTTATAAAAATTATGTATTACCTAATTTGTCCAGGACTAAACGATCAGCAGGCAAACTATAGATGTAGTTTGGTTTGATGTGAAATGGGCCTATTGTAGTTCTCTTGATGGATTGCTTAGATACAAACTACAGAAAAGCTGCCCTTGGTATAATGAAGGTGGAGATTGACATAACCGGGTTTATATTAAGTTATGGCTGTTACTAAATAGTGGATCTTTTATTTGCTGATCAGATCTAAACTTGTATTCCATGTTAGTAGTTCTCCGAGGCTCCTCATTAGATAATCTGTGCAAATCTAGCTTGTTTTTCTCCAAAAAGGTACATTTGGGAGACATTTTGTAATTTTTGGCATTTTTCTAATTTTTTTTCTATTTGCACACGGTGGGAGATCTTTTTTGTTTTGCATTGATCTGTGTTGGTGGCGCTGTAGCTCTCCTCAACAATTTATGTCAGTTTCACTAAAAGAAAAAAGGAGGAAAAAAAAAAAGAGGTGGGGCAACATTTGATCTATTATCTTCTCTCTTTATTTCCTTAAAGAAAGTTTGATTTGGTCGAAGAAAATTATTCAGTTGTATTGTTTTAATGTTTTCTGTGAACTGTGAACTATGGGTGAGAAGAGACACGTCGTCATAACTCGTCCGGGGAGCAGCAGGCCAAGCATGCAGTTTGCAGTTGTGTTTGATCTGATCTGATCTGATCATCTCTAGATCACAATTTTTTTCAATAATAAGCTGTCAGTTTACCCATTCTTTCCTCAGTAATATTTTGTATCTTTCTTCTATTACAATATCACCCATCCAATGTCTTCAATTTAACAAGATGTTTTGAGTTTTAGTTCACTGAATGTTGTAAAAGTTGAATTTCATTTTGAACCTAGGGATTTCTTAAATAACTATTCTAAGTTTCTCCTGGGGATTTTCTAGGAGTTTGACATATAATAATGCCTACATTGTTGTTTGTTTTATTTTGAAGTGATACTTCCTTTGAATTTATGTATATCCTTGAGCAAATATTTTAGATTGAGATAATTTTTTAAGAATATTGATACAACTGCTTTTAACTTTAAAAATATTGGTATTCATATATCTAAGTGTAGGGTAAATCTTTTCCATCTTTGTTCTTGTTGAGAGTTATCTGATTTGAGAATATAGGATTTTTAGGCCCAAAGCCTCCTAAGAACAAAAATGTGTATTACGATATGACATAGTTTTTACTGGTCTCTGTGAAAATTTTAGATATTTATGAAGATAGTAAGTATGTCCTTAATTGAAAAAGAACATGGGAAAAAAAATCAGCAGTTGCACCATAAAACGCATTATTTTGCTAAGTAAAACAAAAACAACTGAGATAGTATCCTAGACCACCTTTTCATATGATTGAATAGATGATTTCTTTAGAGAGTAAACATTTTTGGAATTATAAAGTATCTTTTTTTCACTTTGAAATATGTAAGTGCTCATTTCACTAATCACTAAAATTTTCAAGTAAAAGAATGTGTGAAAATGACTAGGAATAGTATTTCTGATTTTGGGGTCTCATATTTACTTATCAGTGTTGGGTCCTTTCCTTGAACTTAAAAAATAATTATAAATTATGCCTATATTTTGTTTATACTCTGCAATAAAAATTTGAAAATGTTCACTGTAACACTTTATCTCATCATAAAATTTCAATCTTCTCATCAAGATTTGACATTATAGATTATTTACAGAGTGAAATACTGCAGGTGTAAATATATTCTCTAACCCTGTGATTGTATTGGAGAGTTTAGTTCTCTGAAGTTAATCCACTGAATAAAATATACTTCCCAATATGTTTATTGCTAAAATATTCTGTTATTCAGCTGGTGACTTTGTTCATTGAATTTGTGAAAACTAAAAATATTTATCTAATGAAGCCCCCCTTTTAGAAACAAACTGATTCTGTGAAGTCCATATGTAGCTATGCAATGTTCTTTGTTCTCCTATATCATCGACTATTACATCATTGATTATGAGTAACCATTATAGTTGCATCTTCACTTTTAGAAATCTTCCGTAGATATTTATGTTAAAGATATTCTTCTATCTATGACTCTTACATCACTAAGTAAGGAGGTTTAAATCTGTGAGGCAAAAACAATTCATTGTTTTATATTATTCTCCATTTTTAAATCCACCTTGTGCTTCATTTTCACTCTTGATTCTTCAGACATTTTTTTATTGACAACATTTTGTAGACATTTAGTTTATGAGTTTGGTGAGATTATGATTAGAATGATTGTAATAAGCTATGTTTTATCCTGAAAAATCTTATTTATTAAATGTAGTAGGTAGGGAACTAACTCAGTTTTTCATAGTAACAGTTGCTAGATCATGAACAATAAAGAATTTTTTTTTAATCTTGAAATGTCATTTCAGTCAACAATTACACACTTGTTTTTTTCCGGCACACCTTTTTATCAGACAGTAATGAGTAGCAAAATTGACTATGTTAAAATATCATTATCATTTTTTCTCACCCTGCTTCATCCCTCTGATGGAGGGGAGGGGTCAGTGAGTAGTGAAATGACCAAAAACCAGTTTGCAGAAAGAAGAAATAAATGATGCCAAAGAAACAGAAGATCTGTAAATCAAATTCTAAACAATAAACCTCCTAAATATGAACTTGAAATTATGAATTTGGTCAATAATGGAAATAAACTGAAAATTTTATTAAGACTTAATGTAGTGAACCCACATAATTTCCTAATTTACTCATTTGTATTCATTAGTATTGCTAAAGATTGGGAAAATTTTCAGATCAGCAAACCTATTAGGAAAAATGCAGTAACAAAGGGAAGAAACATTTACAGTGATATAAAGATGACATCATAAAATGCTGAAAACATTAGCCAGAACCAATCTAATTTAACATGGAATAAACTTTTTTAGAAGAAGGAAAATTAGCTAAAAATTTTGCTCTCTGAAAACCAAGTGGAAGACAGACTTAAAACTGTATACATTTCCGATTCCACCCTCTTTTGTGTGTACTTACCTCTTCTTTTTCTCAGACATATCATTACATGTTTTGCAAAGGAAAAGACAAGGAAAGACAAGAGATCAAATGGGTGTTTGTGTTATGACTTTGTTTTTTATCTTTCCGAAAAGATTTTCAAATGGAAGCTCTAAAAGGAAGGAAAACAAAGATAATGATTTCTTTAAGAAAAAGATGAAAGGAGTGGCCTTTATACTTGATTTTTTCAACATTTACTTCTATTTAGGGGTTTGTTCTATGGTTTCCTCCTGTTATATGCCATTATGCTAAAATGCTGGGATACAGTATTAAGACAAAGAGGCAAGGATTCCTGCCCTCAGGGAGTTTACAGTCCAATTTGGCTCAACATTTTAAAAATTCTTAAATGTAAAACCTTAGATGTGGGAGATCCTCCTCTGAGAATAAGGACGAAATAATATTTCTTGGGTAAAGCTTTTAAAAAAAAATTAATCTATACAGGGTTTAACAAGTGTCCTTCTGTTCTTCTATTGAATGACCATTATTTGGGACACATTGAAGGGAAAATAGCTCTCAGATTTTAGATGTAGCCCTAATAGATGCTGTATAAGTAGGTGGTTAGCTAATGCAAATTACTACTGCCAAGTGAAAAATAAAACATTAACTTATTTGCTTGAGAAGAGGAGAGGATCACTCTGGTAATAGGAATTTTGGGTGTGTCCTTGTAAGGTCCTTTTAATGAAAACTCTTTTTTTTAATGTGGTAAAGTCTTATTTTGTGCATTTGACTCTCATTTTCATGAAATAAATGTCAATGTCTACAATAATTGTGAAATGAAGCAGGGAAACACAATTTCAGGTTAAAGGATCACATTAGAATGAAAACATTTTTTTTTAAATTGTCTGAAATAATCCTAAGGGTATTTATATGACAAACATTTTTATAATAACCATTTGTATTTTAATTTATGAAGGTAATATAATTAAACATGTAGCTAATGGTTAATTAGTGAAGCACATCAGATACAGAGCCAGGAAAGTAAAATTGCTGTTATATACAGACGAATTGGAAGCGAAGGAACTATTCATTAAGAATTCTCTATGTGTGGTTTAAGATGACCTCCAGAATGAAGTCAGCAAATTATTTTATCATACAGCCAATTAAAATACTATCTAAATGTATTATATCATATAGTTTGCTTTTGTAATAACATAAGATCTTATGTAAAAAAATGAGGACACAGTATTTCAACTAAATTAATAAAGAAGAGTCAAGTCATTTCTAGTTTGGTTCAATAGCTCAACAACATTATCAAGTTCCTTGGTAGTTTCCATTCTTTTACATTGCCATAATGTCAGCAATGTCTTTCCTCATAATCACAAAATGGCTGCTGCATCTCCAAGCATCATATCCTAATACTATGGTTTCCAGAGTTTCTCTTAAGCGTCTTCTTAGAAGGGAAAAAATTCTTTCCCAGAGGCCCAGAGCAAACTGCTTCTTACAGTTCTTTGACCAGGTTTGTAGGAAATGCTCATACCTAAACCCTGTCTTTCGGAGATTGAAGTTACCCCTAATTGGTTTAGCTAGGGAGGAGCTCTTGAAAAGGTGAATACCTGCCTGGTTTACAGTGCTCAGTGTGGCTAGCTCCCATTTGCTTTGTGTAAACTTCAACTGCTTTGTAAAAAACAGTCTTCAATGATAAAACCTGTTTTCATGGAGACCAGACTGGTCATGGATGCTGCTAATTTAGAAAAATAAGCATTTAATGAGAGCTTTCTATGTTCCAGCTTTTAGGATAAATGCTACCTGTACTAAATAGCTCCTTAAATCCTCAAACAAACTTTGGAGATAGAATAATTATTATACCCATTTTATAAACGAGCAAACTAAGTTTAGAGAGGTTTGGCCCAGGTTGTAGTAAATGAAAAAGCTGGAGTTTGAACCTAGGAAGTCTGAAATCAGAACCTGGACTTCTAACTGTCACATTGGATATTTCTGAATTTATCTTCTGTAGATTGGCATATAGTAAATATTTATTTATTTATCTGGTTGTGCCAGGTCCTAGTTGTGGCATAATGGGTTTTAGCTCCCTAACCAGGGATTCAACCTGGACTTCCTGCATTGGGAGCACAGAGTTTCAGCCAGTGGACCAGCAGGGAAGTCCCCAGGTTGGCATATTTTAAATAAACTGTATGATATTCCTGTTTAAATGAGTCCTCTAGTGAATAATTTTATAAATCTAATAATCTTTTCTTAACATGAGCAGTGCTTACCTACTTTATCAGTTGTACACATCTGAATTTTTATATGTCAGATTTGCTGAAGATACACTTTATCTCATCTCTTCAGGAGCAGCTCAGAAATTCTTTTAGAAGTTACATTTTTAAAAAAAAAATGAAGTTGCAATTCTATCAGGAAAAGAAAAAAAGAAAGATCAGAGAGTAGAGATGCAGGAAAGCTTTGTTGAAGTGAGTAAATTCATGATTCATAACACTAAGTCAAAAGATAATATTGGCTTCTATTTCATAACTTACAAGGTATGTTTATGTACAAAATGTTTCCATCTTTTCCATCTTTGAGGTATAGGGGAGTTTACCCCTCTGGGACATTTTTGGGGGATTCAATGTAGCCTAGATCAGTGGACCTCAAACTTAAGTGTGCACCTCCTAACATTCAGGTGGCTGGGCCCACACCTGGAGTTCCTAGATCAGCAGGTCTGGGGTGGGGCCTAAGAAGTTGAAGTATCTGGGGCCTCCAGATGCTTCTGTTGCTGCTGGTCTAAAGATCACCCTTTGAGACTTTGCTCTAGAGAATCAGAGGGCACCTTCCATGGAAAATATTTTGATTTTGAAATATGCCAAACTTTAAAGGATATAATTTAATAATTGGAAAATATATGAGTAAATACATGTGCAGAATTGAATAGGTGGTCAGGATAGTCTCCTTGAGAGTAGAGCAATGACTTGAAGGAGGAATCATCTTATGTTTCAGCATGAGCATCACATTTGAGATTATTTTTCCAGCAACTCATATTTGTGTGTATTTTTAACTTTTTTTTAAATAGTAATCCATAATTTACAAATTATTTTTAAAAGCAAGTAAAAATAGAACTGAGTTGTGCTCAGTAGCAAGTTACATATGAAAAAGACTTCTGTATCTGCATCATTTTGCTGGGTTTTCTCAAGATTTTATCCTGCCACCCACTAAAGCCCCACGTTCATTAAAAGGACACGGTTTTGATGAGACTGGGAAAGAGAGGCCATCATGCCCATGACCTATATTTAGCTCTGAAACTCAGGCTACTGCCCCAATCCACTGGAAACTCTCCAGCCTCCTAAGACAGAGGTCACAACCTCCAGCTGAAAAACACTCTCAAGTGCCAAGGAGCCAAGAGTCTAATTGCTTCACTGCTTTGAGACTTAAAAAAGTTTAGTTCTGAAGGATTTTGCTCATTTTTCACTAAAGTGTAAAGTCCAGGAAACAAACCTCCAACATAAATCAGTTTAAAAAAAAATCAGTGAATTCCATGTCCTTAGCGTTCTCAGAAGCCTAAATAAGCATTGAGTTATCCTTTCATCCCCTGGAGACCCCCATCAAGAAGCTGGGATGAAGTACTCGAAGAGGCAGGTCTGGGCTGTTTTCATCCATATCATAAAGTGTCACTCAGCATCTAGGTAATAATAGACTCAGGTCATTTAAAATGGTCTAAATCTGCCAGAACTGTGCTGTCCAGGACGGCAGTCTCTAGCCATTTGTGGCTATGTAAATTTAAATTTGAATTAATTAAAATGAAACATTCAATAGCTACACCTGGCTGTTGGTTACCATATTGGACAACTAATTTCTGGAACGCTTCTTAGTTGTTCAGGTTGCTGTAACAGAATACCATAAACTGGGTGGCTTATACGCAACAGAAATTTATTTCTCACAGTTCTAGAAGCTAGGAAATCTAAGATCAAGTGAAAGTAAAATGTGTTAGTTGCTCAGTCATGTCTGACTTTGCGACCCCATGAACTGTAGCCTACTAGGCTCCTCTATCCATGGCAAAAATACTTTTGTCTCCAGGCAAAAATACTGGAATGTGTAGCCATTCCCTTCTCCAGGGGATCTTCCCGACCCAGGGATCAAACACAGGTCTTCTGCATTGTAGGTGGATTCTTTACCAAGATCTAGGTACCAACAAATTCTGTGTCTAGTGAAGGTCCACTTCCGGTTTGTCACTGTGTCTTCACACAGTGGATAGGGTAAGGGAGCTCTTTAGGATCTCTTTTACAAGGGTGCTAATCCCTTTCATGAAGGCTCCACTCTCATGATCTAATCACCCCCCAAAAACCCCACCTCCAAATATCATCACATCTGGGGCTAGGATTTCAGTGTATGAATTTGGAGGCTGGGGGATATAAACATTCAGAATATAGCAGTGTCCATAATTGCAGAAAGTTCTATTGGAACTTCAGACCCCAGTAGGCTCACCCTCTGGACCAGTGCTCCTTAACTTTGTCTGCACTTAGAATCACCCAAAAACTTATAAATTAAATGCCTGTGCCCTATCCTTAGACGTTCTAGCTGATCTGGGTGGAATCTGAGCCTGAGTATTTTCTAAAACTCTCTGTGGGTTTCTAACATGCTGCTGGAGTTGAGGATTGCTGAGTGACCCTATGGAACAAAGCCTCTAAACCAGATATTGGGGCTCCCAGTAGATAGTGCTGGAGAAGGCAATGGCACCCCATTCTAGTATTCTTGCCTGGAAAATCCCATGGACGGAGAAGCCTGGTAGGCTGCAGTCCCTGGGGTCGCTGAGATTCGGACACGACTGAGCGGCTTCACTTTCACTTTTCACTTCCATGCACTGGAGAAGGCAATGGCAGCCCACTCCAGTGTTCTTGCCTGGAGAATCCCAGAGACGGGGGAGCCTGGTGGGCTGCCGTCTATGGGGTCGCACAGAGTCAGACACGACTGAAGCGACTTAGCAGCAGCGGCAGCAGCAGATAGTGTTGCTACTTCTCATCTCAGTCTTTCAAAAGCTACAGTCATCTAGGAAGGGAGGAAGGTTCAGAATGAAAGAATAACTGGACAGTTAAATCAGTTCTGTCCACATGTGCTGACTGCCTAATGAATACTAACTTCAGTTGGAAGAAAAGCAGTTCAGCTGCCACTCTACAATTATAAGTTACCTGATGCCCCCAAGGTTAAGTCTTGTATATTGAAAGACTATTCTGAAATCAAGTTATTTAAAAATAATATGAAATGTATTGAAGTTACATACCCAAAGGTAGTTCTTCCTTATGTTTCTAAATTTACCTTACAAATCTTGCAAATTTTAGATATCATGGTCCTTTAAAACTTGGTCTCATTTATGGCATTATTTAATTAAAAACCTCCCAACTTTTTATAGACATTTTTACCTTTACTACATCCAGTTCCTTACTTTGGTACTTTAGCAGGCATTTTGAAGAATTAAGAAGGTCTTATGCATCTCATAAATTTAACTTTTAAGTTTATTTATTTATCTATTTATTTTTAAAATTTTGCCTACACTGTCTTCGTTGCAGGGCATGGGCTTAGTTGCCTGTGGCATGTGGGATCCTGATTCCCCAACCAGGGAATCGAACCCAAGTCCCCTGCATTGGAAGTCAGATTCTTAACTGCTGGATCACTAGGGGAGCCCCTCATACGTTTAACTTTTAAATATGATGATCCTTAAGTTCTCTTTAACGTTTCAACATTGCATATAACTTAGTAGGAATTCTATTTAAAAGTGTACTAAGCTGACCTCTTACTCCAAATGTTGTGAAACAACAATTACATAAACTTAAAAACATTTCTATACTTATTCTAACTCTTTCTGAAGTTTAAAGATCCTTACCTACTATGAAAAGTGTTATATCCTACCAAAAAATTGGAGTGTTGCCTTCTCCATTTTATTTTTTTTTGTCTACTGAAGTTTCTTGATGAGCACAGGTTTTGATTACAACACAATTAGATCCCTGTCTGAGACACTGTGACATAGAGAGCCTATTTATGTTCTTTGTATCCAAAAAATAAATTTAAAAAAGTATTCTCAAAGCCTATTTTCCTGTGATACTACCATATCTTTTTACCTTGATCCCCACACAAGTGGCTACATCAATTGACAGGTATTTGGATTCTGCATTTCTTAATCTTTTAGAAAATTCATAACTGTCCTTGAGAGAACTTTGAACTTGGCAGACTACTGCAGTCCTTAACATTATGCCTTGTAAGACAATCAGCTCTTACAGATATTAACAGATAATTGACACTGAATCTCTCATGGCTTTTATCTAAGTGATCACAATTTCTAAGGCAATTCTTTTAACAGTTTGTTTTTTTTTACCTTCCAGATAGCTTACTAGAAGCCTCTCCATACACATTTCTGTTGAAGACATCACAAGAACATTTTAAATACACATTTCTTTTGTTTTCATTGGGCATGCGGGATCTTAGTTCCCCAAATAGGGATTGAACCCATGCCCCCTGCAGTGGAAGCACTGAGTCTTAACCACTGGATCACCACTTCCCCACTGGAGAAGTCCCTAAATACCCAGCTCTGACAGATCTGAATTCCTCTATCAGCTCTTTATTATGCCTGTAACCTTCAGCCAACTACTTAATTGTCCAGACCCCCAGTTTCCTCTTCTGTGAATCAAAGTGATATTACCTACCCACCTGACTGCTATGAGAATAATGCCTGACATGACAAAAGCACTAAGTTCATTTTTTCACAGATACCTCTGATTTCAGGGATCAAAACTGGCCTTACATTTTGTTATGGCAATTAAAATATTCACCTCACCAGGTGTGTAAAGTTGTCGCAGTATTAGAGAGGCTCTCATCATCCTCCCCATGCCCTTTATGAAGGCGATAAGTCAGTTAGTAGCTCCAAGAATTAAGGTTCCTCTGTTAATTGCTCTTCACTTGTTAAATAAATCCTGATTGAGCTTCTACTACATTAAAACAACAACTATATTGGACAGTGCCTGAAAGGATTAAAGGGAGGACAGAAGCGAAGCATTTGGGAATTGGAGGAAACTTCATGGAGCAAGTACTTTTGACCAGAGCTTGGAAGGTGGGTGGGCTTTCAACAGGTAGAAACTGAAAGGAGACATTCAGGTAAAGAAGATTGTGTGAACACAAGCAAAGAGGAGAGAAAACACCGTGGCACTGGGAATACCAGCTAGAAGTCCAGTGTGGGGAGAGAGTAAGCTGTGATGTGCTAGAGGTTGGGGGGTGGGGGGAGAGATCTCTGATGGTACCTTGGAACCAGCACAGGGAGGACTTGGAATCCCAGGCTTGGGAATCACGATGTCAGTCATTACCCATCAGACATCAGTTCAAAAATTTATAAGTGGCCTGGAAATGGTGATGGGATAAACAGGAAGGAACTACCTCTTTGTTAACAGACATCTGTTTACCCATTAGCCTGGTAGAGGAAAACTCCAGTGGTATAGAGCTCTAGCCAGATTACATTTTGATGGGAAGAGTGAGAAAGTTTGCAAGTTTGGGACAATTTTCAGTTAAGTGTGGACACTGGGCAGCAGGGGGCAGCATAAGGGCACTGAAGAGCTGAAAGAACGCATAAGGGATGTATTTGCTTGTTTACTATTTCTTGACAGCTGTGAGTTTATAAGGCTACTTCTATCGATAATAATAGTGTTCGTTTCCCCCAAATGAATAGAAATTTGAAGAGAAAAGAAGAAAAATAACAGGCTGACCAGTGGCAGAATGACATTGCTGTTTTTTGAGAGCATAAACATAGACAGTCTATATATTATTAGGGCTTCCTTTGTAGCTCTGCTGGTAAAGAATCTCTGTATTATTTCCTTTCAAATGCAAAAGAACTCAGAATTTTGTATAAAATGTAAAAGTGTACATTTCAGGACTTCCCTGGTGGTCCAGTCACTAAGATTCCGTGCTCCCAATGCAGGAGGCCTGGGTTTGAAGAATCCCTGGTCAGGGAACTAGATCCCATATGCTCAAGTAAGACCTGGTGCAGCCAAGTATATAATTTTTTTTAAGTTTACATTTCAAATGGAAACACGCCTTTATAAGACCCTTTAAGACTGCATTTTTTTGGAAGCACACTTGTTCAGCTACACTATATTAAAGGAACTAGTGAAACAGTGGGGAAAATCTGGAGAATAAAATTTGAGTTAAATAAGGAATAGAAATTTTAACATACATTCTATTTTACATGCCAAATATGTGGAATTTCAAATTTTGGATTTTTATGATTATAAAAATTTTATTTAAAAAAACTATTTTTTCTGTTATATCTTAAATTCAAGAATAACCACAATAAACTTCATAAGATTTTCCTGGCATAATTCACCTCATACTAACCTTTCTTAAAATTCCAGTGGTTGGTGATGTTAAGAATGGAAAATTGGAAAGACTTCCCCAGTGGGCCAGGGGTTAAAATTCCATGCTACCAGTTCAAGGGGCTTGGGTACCATGCCTAGGCAGGGAACTATGATCCCACATGCCATGTGGCGTGGCCCCCCAAAAAATGGAAAATTGGAATTTCCAGGTAGATTCTTTTTCAGCTCTGGAATTTACCATTGCAAATGCTCCATTGCATTCAACAGAGAATCCCTCTCTCTCTCAAGTGTGCGAGGAAGATGGTATCACACTGCTTCACACACTGTGGGAGGAACATTCTCTCTCTGTCCCTCCACGATCCTCTTATTGTCCATCATACGCGTTTAGGAGGTCGTGATCCCTAGGTGGGTCCTTCATGTGCTGCTCTTCGCTCCCTCAGCTCACCTTGTCGTGTGTGCTTCTTTCCATGGACAGCCATAACACCTTTTGCTTGTCATCTTAATAGCCACATAAATTACTTAATATTTTTTACTGAAGTACAATATAGTTGATTTACAATGTTGTGTTCATTTCTCTTGTAAAGCAAAGTGATGCCATTTTCATATATATGTATATATATACATTCTTTTTCAAATATTCTTTTCCATTATGGTTTATCATTGGATATTGAATATAGTTCTCTGTTATACAGTGTATGTTGTTGTTTATCCATTCTCTGTATAATAGTTTACATCTGCTAAACCCAAACTCTCATTTCATCCTTCTGCCAATCCCCTCCCCTTTGGCAATCACAAGTCTGTTCTCTATGTATGTTTCTATTTCAAAAATAGGTTCATTGGTCTTATTTTAGATTCCACATATAAGTGATAGCATATGGTATTTGTCTTTCTGACTTAGTATGAGAATCTCTAGTTGCATCCATGTCATTGCAAATGGCATTTCATTCTTTTTTATGGCTGAGTAATAGTCCATTATACACACACACACACACACACACACACACACACACACACCACATCTTCGTTATCCTTTGATCTGTTGATGGACATTTAGGTTGTTTCCACATCCTGGCTATTGTAAATAGTGTTGCTATGAACATAAGGTTACATGTGTTCTTTTGAATTAGAGTTTTGTCTATATATATGCCCAGGAATCGGATTGCAGGATCATATGGTAATCCTATTTTTAGGTGTTTGAGAAACCTCCATACTGTTCTCAGACAGTGGCTACGCCAACTTACCTTCCCACCAACAGTGTAGGAGGGTTCCCTTTTCTCTACATCCTCTTCAGCATGTGTTATTTATAGAGTTTTTAAATGAATAGCCACATAGATTGATGGCTGACTATTCCATGATTGTTAAATACTGATTTCCAGCTTTATTATGGAAAATCTGAAATGATGAATAAACTTTTGGTTTAAGATAGTTAACCTGAAAATTAGTTCTTAAGTATCATGAAAAGAGATGAAAATAAACTACTTTGTGGAGTAAATTTATGACACATTTCCTGTATATTTTATTCAAATCATTTGTAAATCTGAAAATAAAATGATATAAAATTGTTCTAAATGTTCCTTTCAAAACAGGATATTCCAGAATACACACACAAGACATGCCATCTTATTTGCTTTTACAGGAATTAAGTTCATTAAGGGCAATAACGTTTTTTTCTTTTGTATCTCCCATGGCTCATAATACAATACTTGCACAGAGATGGGGCCCAATAAATGAAACAATGTCAGAAAAACTTACTATGTAAAGCCCATGTTTTCTTTTCACTTTGATTATGGTTGCTTTACAGTGTTGTATTAGTTTCTGCTATACAGCAAAGTGAATCACTTATACATACATATGTTGTTGTTCGGTCACCCAGTCGTGTCCAACTCTTTGCGACCCCACAGACTGCAACACACCATCTCCTGGAGTTTGCTCAACTTCATGTTCATTCCATCAGTGATGCCATCCAGCCGCCTCATCCTCTGATGCCCTCTTCTCCTTCTGCCCCTCTTTTTTTTTTAATATCCCTCTTTTTTTGGATTCCCTTCCCATTGAGGTCACCACAGAGCACTGAGTAGAAGTCCCTGAGCTATACAGCAGATTCTCATTAGTTCTCATAGTAGTGTGATATGTCAATTCCAATTTCCAAATTCATCCCACACATAACCTTTTCTTTTAAGCTTTAAAAAAAAAATTTTATTTATTCATTTGGCTACATTGGATCTTTAGCTGCAGCATATGGGATATAGTTCCCTGAGCAGGGATTGAAAACCCAGAGCCCCTGCATTGGGAGTGTAGAGTCTTACCCAAGGAACCACCAGAGAAGTCCTCACACATAACCTAGTTTTTGATGTAAGATTTAAAGATATTCTTCCTACTTTCATCATACTTTTCAAATTGTTAAATTGGTTAAATTGTTACTATTATTGTTCTTGTTGCTATTTGGTATTTTCTCTCAGTGCTTGGATAATAATACTGTGTTATTTTCTTAATTTGTTACATAGAAATTGTCTGTGCTTCTCCAGTGAGACTAGTTGCAGATTTTTTTATTTTGTTGTTTAGTCGATCCATGGTGTCCAACTCTTTGCAACCCCATGGACTGCAGGACACCAGGCTTCCCTGTCCTTCAGTTTCTCCTTGAGTTTGCTCGAATGCAGATCCACTGAGTTGGTGATGCCATCCAACCATCTCATACACTGTTGCCCCCTTCTCCTCCGGCCCTCAATCTTTCCTAACATCAGGGTCTTTGCCAATGAGTCAGCTCTTCGCATCAGGTGGCCAAAGTATTGGAGCTTCAGCTGCAGCATCAGTCTTTCCAGTAATAGTCAGGGTTGATTTCATTTAGGATTGAACTGGTTTGACCTTGGTGTCCAAGGGACTCTCAATATTTTTCTCCAGTACCAGAGTTCAAACGCATTGAATCTTCTGCACTCAGACTTTTTTATGGTCCAACTCTCACATCATGGTCCAACTCTCACATCTGTACATGACTACTGGAAAAACCATAGCTTTCACTATACAGATCTTTGTAGGCAAAGTGATATCTCTGAGTTTTAACATCCTGTCTAGATTGAACATAGCTCTTCCAAGGAGCAAGTGTCTTAATTACATGGCTGCAAGTCACCGTCCGCAGTGATTTTGGAGCCCAAGAAAATAAAGGCTATCACTTTTTCCATTTCCACCCACCATCTATTTGCCTGGAAGTGATGGAACTGGATACCATGATCTTACTTTTTTGAATGTTGCATTGTAAGTCAGCTTTTTCACCCTCTTCTTTCACCTTCATCAAGAGGCTCTTTAGTTTCTCTTCACTTTCTGCCATTAGAATGGTGTCATCTACATATCTGAGGTTATTGATATTTCTCCCTGAAATCTTGATTCCAGCTTGAGCCTCATCTAGCCCAGCATTTCACATGATGTACTCTACATAGAAGTTAAATAAGCAGTGTGATAATTTCCAGTTTTGATGTACTCCTTTCCTGATTTGGAACCAGTCTGTTGTTCCATGTCCTGTTCTAACTGTTGCTTCTTGACCTACATATAGGTTTCTGAGAAGTAGGTCAGGTGGTCTAGTATTCCCATCTCTTTAAGAATTTTCCAGTTTGTTGTGATCCACACAGTCTTTGATTACCAGACTTAATTATTTTGACCATTTCTGCTTTAGCTTTTGTTTCAAAGTTTGTATCTTTTTTTATATTAATTATGAATGTTTATTTTTCAGTTTTAATGATTTTTATATTTCAGGTTTTATACTTGTATGCTACATGGATTTCTCAGCTCACATTTGACCATGAAAGACTAGGGCTTCCCAGGTGGCTCATTGCTAAAGAACCCACCTGCCAATGTAGAAGACATGGGTTTGATTCCTGGGTTGGGAAGATCCCCTGGAAAAGGAAATAGCAATTCACTCTAGTATTCTTGCCTGGGAAATCCCATGGACAGAGGAGTCTGACAGGCTACAGTCCATGGGGTGGCAAGGAGTCGGTTACAGCTTAGCAGCTATACTAAATGGCAAGACTACTTCTACTAAGCATCATTTAAAAACTTTTTGCTTAATCATCAATTATTACTAGTTATAGTGTACCATATATACTATAACATAGCATCTTTTTTAAAAACATTTATTTGACCTCACTGGGTCTTAGTTGCGGCACGCAGGATCTTTAGTCAGCATACAGACTCTTTTCTACCGAATGTGGGATCTAGTTCCCTAACTAGGAATTGAACCCAGGCACCCTGCATTGGGAATGTGGGGTCTTAGCCACTGGACCACCAGGGAAGTCCCACAGTATAACATCTTGACCCACCCACTGAAATTACTGTCCGTAAGGCATGTCTTCTAAGACTTTATTTGCTCTCAGTCTTCTCAAGGGCCTTCTGTACTGTGTAAATGTATAATCAGGAAACACTGAAGACATAGTTTCCTAAATATCTCGTATCTCTAATTTTCTTTTGTTAGTTTTTTCCGTTTAGAAAATTTCGTGTATCCTCATTTTTTCCTACCAACTATAGAAATGGGGAGATAATCATCAAATTTGAGAGTTGGAAGTGTTGGAAGGGATCATTAAGGTCTTAGTCCTTTTCAAAGTTGAAGATACTGAGGTCCAGGGAGATTAAAATCAAGATCACACAGTTAGCTGGTGGCAAAGCCAGGATTAGAACCTCCAGCTTCTAAATCAGAATGCTCATAAGTAACTATGTAATACAGATGAGATAACTTAGCATGAATTTATAATTCATTGATTATAAAAATGTAACATAGGTTAAAAACTTCTTGGCTTTTAAAAGTAACCTTATAAACTCACATAATAGAAGCAATATTATCATAAAATTAGACTATTTTCTCTATACTTACAATTGTTTTGTTATTCCCATGAAGAGTTGAGAAAGACCACTATACAGAATATTGTTAAAAAAAAAAATCATGCTGAGAAACCATTGTTTTTCAAGGATAACATGAAAGTTTAGTTATTTGAGGTGGGGGTGGAGGAAGCACAGATTATGAAACAACCCAAGAAAATAAAGGCAAAGAGAATTCTGTAAAGATGGAAGAAGGGTAGGTAGATGCTGGAGAAACACGCAAAAATGTCCCCTAAAAGCCTGATGTGAAGAAGTGTATGAGAAAAAATATTCAAGAGGGAACACTCTTTTATTCAGATTGCATTTCTTTCTTTTTAAGATTTGGGTTTTGTATGTTTTTATTCAACAGAAAGGAGGACTGAACAGATAGGATAAGCCCAGTGTAGTGTTTATGTTAAAATGAGGGTAATTAGGACCTTGGTCACCCTACTTGGGCAACCAATTTTCAACCCTCAACTGGAAACTGTTTCTTAATCTTTAAGAATACTCAGACTTTTTGATGAAATAATATCTAACACTTTTTGAAATCTCACCATAAGGAGAGGCATTGGAGCCATCTTGTAAGATTTTGTAGGGATTCAATAAGATCATGCTTCCTTGGTGGCTCAGTGGTAAAGAATCTGCCCGTCAAGCAGGAAATATGTGTTTGATCCCTGGGTCAGGAAGATCCCGTGGAGATCTTGGTTGGGAAATTCCATGGACAGAGCAGTCTGGTGGGCTATCGTACATGGGGTCGCAAAGAGTGGAACATGACTTAGGGACTAACGACAACAAAGGAGATCATACATGTAAAGCACCCTGGCCAAGATAAGAAGTCAGTAACGTTGGTTATGTGGCTTATTTATCTATTCAAAACAATACTTATAGATATGTATTATCTCAGTATTAGAGGTAGAAGTTAAAAATTTTATTCAGATTCACAGAGCTAGCAAAGAGCAGAGTTGAGATTCAAACCCAAATCATGTCTGACTCTGGAGCCAGCACTTTTAACCACTGTATTACACTCTTAACAATTTTTCTTAAAGCTCCTGCTTATCTCAAAATAATTCAAACTTATCATACATTTCCTAAAATTTTATATTGTGGTAGACACACTCTCTAAATAATTGAAGAAATATGGCAAGGTAGATTAAAGGGGGTAAAAGAAAAAGACTACTGAAAATAGGTAAAATGGGTGAATTTTGGTGTTGCCTTAAATATTTCCTTTTTAAGGAAGTGCTTAAAGGGCCCTAGACTAGGAATGAAATCTGTGGTCAACTACATGATTTGAACAGCTGAGAGATCTTCTGTTTCAATGTATTACTTGGGAGCAAATATATGTATGCCCTTCCTGACCACTAGAGTGAAATTGAAATAAAATAATTTAGTCTTCTCTTGTATATTTGTGAGAAATAAAAAAAAAAATACTTTGCAATTATCAAAGTTTTTTTTTAAGCCATACTATGTTTTCATATTGGCCTAAGAAGGAGGAGAAAAAGTATTCTTTAAACCAAACACGTCATATCACTCAGTCATGTCTGACGGCTTTTGGCTCTGTCCATGAATTCTCCAGGTGAGAATACTTGAGTGGGTTGCCATTTCCTCCTCCAGGGAATCTTCCTGACCCACAGATCGAACCCAAGTCTCTTGAATCTTCTGCGCTGGCAGGCAGATTCTTTACTACGGTGCCACCTGGGAAGCCAGACCAAGCATAAGAGATGCTTAAGGCCCCCTGATGAAATCCTTTCTGTAGGCTTATGCTGCTGGTAAAGGGTAGGCCTGAGATTAGCATCTGGATCTTGCAAAGTGGAAGCCAGTGTTCCCTCTAGTAGTTAATGCTGTATCTCACTATGCTGTGTTGCTACTTTGAATGCAAAATGTTGTTTATCATTGGACTCTTTTTACACAAAGCACTCACCCTGAGAGAAACAGTAGAAACCTGTACAGAGAAGTCCTGACCCCCTGGAGAGCTTGCTTGGCCAGATTTGGAGATTAAGCCATCACTGGGCAACAGCCTGGTGAATCAGTTGTCAGTGGGGGGGGGGGGGGGGGGGGGGGGGGGGGGGG
>ML660812.1:7167-132304 GCA_007570785.1 Antilocapra americana | reverse complement strand
TGCAGTGTGGGGAATGGCTGGGGTTGGCTGAAGAGCGCACAGTGGAGTTTTAATGTCCGCCATGTTGGCCATGGCGTATTGAGGAGAGCGAGCGAGAGAGGAGCGGAGCGTCTCGGCCTCCCACCTCCAGGCGGCTCTGAGTGCCCGGACGGCGGGCTCTGCGCTCCGCCCCTCCAGTCCCCGGCAGCGGTGGGCGAGTGGGGACCGAACCCCCGGTTCTCCATGATCCCGCTGGCCGGGGCCGTTTCCCCAGAGCGGAGAGGTATCTGCTGCGCCTGAGATGAGTAAACTGTCGTTTCGGGCGCGGGCGCTAGACGCCTCGAAGCCGCTGCCGGTTTTCCGCTGTGAGGATCTGCCCGACCTGCACGAATACGCCTCGATAAACCGGGCCGTGCCGCAGATGCCCACCGGAATGGAGAAGGAAGAGGAGTCGGTACGTGTTAACTCCCCTGTCCGACCCGCCGCCGGGCCCCGCTCCCTCCGCTGCCTGCGGCGGCGGCGGCGAAGCGCAGACCCACACAAAATGGCCGCCATCTTCTCTCTGCCGCCGACTCCCGTCGCCGGCCGGGCCTTTACCCCGGGGCCCCCGGCCTCGCCCCCCGGCCGCCGCGGCCCGGCGAGGCCTCCTCTCGGGCCACCCGCCGACCCTGGCCCCTCGGACCCGCGGCCCGCGGAGTTCGGGTGCCCGAAAGGCACAAAGGGGTCACGTGACGAGGCTGCCGGCAGCCATTTTGTGGTCGGAGCGCTTGGGCTGGGCCTTGTGCATCCGGAGAGGGAGCGGGCGGGCGGCGGGGGGTGCGGCGGCCGGGCCGCCGAGGCCCTGCCTGCAGGCCTCTCGGCGGGCCGCTGGGTGGCGCTCTGGGGCCGGCTCGGCCTTCGCGCGCCGCCGGCGCCGGGAGCGCAGGTTCCGGGCGTTCGGGTGGCCGTGCGCCCTCGGCGGCCCGCAGGCTGGCGGGGCTGTGCGGCCCACGTGGACCCGCCGAGAGGCCGGGCGGGGGCGGCGAGCAGCCCAGAGCCGACTTTCGTCCTACGTCCTCTTTCTGGGACTTTTGCATCCATTCCTCCGAGTCCTACTTAGGGAGGATTGTCAACTCCTACTCCTCCTGACTTTTTTCTTTGATTCTTGAGAACACGTTGCAGATTTGAGGGGAACTCCGTGGCTCTTCTAAAGCCTGTGTAACTTTATTATATCTTTTCCTAATAAAAATCTAAGCTCGCCTGATTGCTGGTTTCTCAACCTACGGAAGACAAGACCCGGTTTAAGTAGATGTTAACAGATCTCCGTTTAGAAAAAGGGTTCTTTCTTACCCATCACCGAACTCAAGTGGAGTGAAATTTTAACCGGGAGATGTTTCCCGTGGGTGGGCGTCAGCGTTTAAAGGTTGACAGCTCACAGACACTGTGTCATAGCTGTCCCTGGTCGTGGAATTTGGGCTCGGACCACAAGACCTCCTTTCATTTCCCCCGGATCCTTGTCGGTGTCACTCGATGCCTTCTAAGGAATTGCATACCTTGGTTTGCAGGTACAGCCACTTAAACAGGGGGCAGTGTGTTGACAGTTCAAGAAGTCGAGGAGTCGCTGGATTGGTACTACAATTTTGTGGAAAACAATACTGTAATACCTCTATTTGGTACTGTACGGAATTTTTTTAATGTAGAAATTTTGCTCTGTACTGTTGATTTTGAAAATAAAGCTGTTGAAACTGTTTGGGTTGTTCAACCTTTTAAAGTCAAAGAGTTGTGACAGTCAACTCTTCCTTCGGAGAGTAGTGTCCTTAGTGTGTGTAGTAGTTGAGATTGTCTAGTCCTGACTCCGAGCACGTTACCTGTGAGACAGAATCTCCTAATTTCTTTTACTTGTTGCCAACTTTTAGAGTAGAATGGTGCCGTTTGTTTATTTTTAAATAAGTGATTTGTTTTTAAAAATTAAAGTACTTGTGACTGCAGAATCTTGTCTTTTGGTTTTATTTTTTGTTTCTTAAGTTTTACAAATAATGCATTCAAGTTGGGGGTGTCAGGGTTAACACTGACCAGGAAATTGAATTGTAGCTCTTGTTTTGCCGCCAAGGAACTGGAGAGCTTTGATAAGAACAGATAGCACTACACAGTACACTTTAGAAACTTACTGAAGTCTGGCTTCTTTGAACACTGGACTGTCTCAAGAGCCACAGCCTGAAATCGGAGCTGACGTACCAAGGCTTATTAAATTTTTACAGATAATTTTCATTCACTGAAAGAATTTTTATGTTTATTATTTTCTAACATATAGAGTCCCTATTTTTTAGGGTTTTTTTTTTTTGCCCCCCTCAGACTACCTTCTCCTATCATCCGTTTAGAATTTGTTTAACTTCACATCCAACCAAAACTATGACCAGTGAAACAGAGACCTCGGGAATAAATACTGAACAGAAGAATGTAAACAGTCCCAGGTGAACAGCTGCTCTCCAGGCCTGCAGTTCATGCTGGCCAGAGGAGGCTGTTTAGCTCAAACCACAGTATTAAAAGTAGAATGTTGATATTGAAAACGTATACTAAGGACAAATAAAGGTAACTGAATACTGAATTAGACTTAGAAAAACAGTCCTTTTGATAATTTGCTAAAGAAGGATATGCTTCTTACAAAATATTAAAACAAACTTCTGCCACTGATTGGCACGTTAGTTAGGGTCAGGAGTTGATCATGAAAGATGGGACAGAATTAGATGAGAACAGTTTTGTTTATATGTCACCTTATTAACATTGTTGTGTGAACCGTACCTGGTAATTGTTACCATATTTTGTTTCTGTGGTAAATGTGACAGAAATGCTAGGTCTAAACACAGAAAATAACACTTATTAATGTATTTCCATTTAATTTTTATATTATAAGCTGAATGCACTGCCTTTAATTAGGCATATCTCTTGGTTTTTAAGAAACTTTTAGGTAGAAGATCCCTTCCAAACATGAATTTTACTTAACTTTAGAACTTAGTTGTTTAGTCCTTTTTTTTTTTTTGATGAAGATTGAGAGATAATTACAGATTGTAATGAATTAAAGGACTTGACTGAATCATAGATGCTAGAGATTTATTGTTTGAATTGGTATAATGTGATACCTTGTAACTTGCTACATCAAAAGTAATAGTTGATAAGGGCTTTGATTTAATGAATAACAAGTAATTTTCAAATCAGGAAATCAATAGACTGTCAGCTCTAAATGTGAAATAAGTCTCTGGGATTAAAAGGGACAAAAATTTGAATAGCAGGGTCAGAAATTGCACCATTATGATTTTTTAGCATTGTAAGTTTATCATTTTCTAAGTAAGAAATGTATACTACTTAGTGCCATGGCTTTACCTTTAATTGAAAGTGTAGTTTTTCCAAGGTATCAGTACTGTTGAATGTTTTTATTAAAAATGGACTTATTTTGGTTCAAATTGGAGCTTTTCATTATTAAAATTCTCCTTTATGGATACTTCTCATTTTAGAAAGGACATTCTGAAAAAGGTTTTAAAGTGATGTTCAGCACAGTGGAACTGCTAGGTTCCTCTAGTGGGTGTTTTTTTTTTTTTTTCCACTGGGATGCCAGACTCTGTGACTCTTACTGTAAGGGTGGAGGCTTAAACTCTCTTCTGTCACCAAGACTGGTTCTGGTAAGATGTGTGGTGTAATTAAGATGTTAATAGTGATCTCACCTTGTTGTTGTCCTACACAGCCACCTTTGGGACTGTTAGAAGTAGGATCCAGCCATCACAGGCCAGTACTTAGTTTTAGTGGGGTTCTCACCAAACAAAATAGTCCCAGACACCTATCTTTTCTTTGTTCCAACTGTTCTTACTGGCCCTGTGTACAATGTTACTAAAACTAAGTTTATGAAGTAACCAGGTAGGTGTTTTTTGTACTTAATTAGGGGTTATGTTGGGCATAGGTATGTATCTTTCTTGAGAGGAAAAGCAGTCAAGCACTACATTTTCAAAACTTTATTTAAAAATCTATAGTTTTTCTGTTTTATAAAAACAAATCACTGTGATAAGTTTAAGTTTGATTTCTCATTTTTTAAAAGAAACTAAGAATCCTATTTTCCTTAAAAATTTTGAAAACCAAAATTTCTTAGTCCTGAATCTAGATTCCTTTATTCTGTGCACTGCATTGGAAGTGAAAAGAAGTATGCGAATCTCAATTGCACTAGAAGCAAAGCTTAATTTTTACAGCTAGTTTTGAATTAGAAGTGAATTGAGAATATTTGGGGTTTTTCCATTAAGTAGCAAATAATCAGTTAAAGATAACTGAGAAGCAGTAAGAAAATCTAGTTTCAACTTCTGTCCTGCCCAAGGCATTTTTGAGTCAGCAATGTAGGAGGACTGAGGACTTTTACCTACAAAAGGATCCTCTTGAAAACTGTCAGGCCTGGTGCCGAAAGTGTTAATATGAGCTCTTGTTTCAGTGTGCGGTTTGATATTTAAGATTTTGAATTAGTATCATTTGTAATCAGACTTCAGTTTCTCACAAAACAAGACTGAAAACTAATGCGCTTATGCATCTAATGCTGTTTGGTGGGTGCTTGTGATCTGTAATGATATTTATACAGAACTATTACTTTTTCTGTTAATCAGCATTTAATTAAAAGTACCAGCTAAATAAAGGAGAGCTTAAATCTTGTAAATAAGGAATAACAATCAAGTTCATAAATTTGTGGCCAAGATTAAATATTAAACTAGCCATTCCTAACATTTTATCGAAAACAGATTAGGTTTTACTACATCATAGTCTGTAGCAGTAGTAATGGTAAAGTAACAGGATGTACATGTATGTAATGGCAAGAGTTCTCTTTGATATATATGAAGGTGTGGATTCTTGACTTTGTGATTCAGTTTTTCTGAAAAGGGTATTCGTTATCATTTTAACCAATTATGTTGGTTAAAACATAATTTTAAAGCAGAGAATAATGTTTTATATCATGGAATGATAATGTGGTTTGTGATTCTGTTTCTTAAAAGAAGACAACCCACAAGGAGATGAGAATTTTATGTTGTAACTTGGGAATAAAATGAATTCTGAGTCTCAAGTGCAGAAGCAGTATTGAAAGGATGAAAGAAATATGCAGGCAGAACTAGATTGTGTCTTTTAAAGGAAGGTTTTGAACTCTTAAGGTATGACTTATATTAATATATTACAATAACTGGATAAATCAGTTTGTGGGGACATCATCAGGAAAACAAGTGATTCAGATGTTTTAGACAACTTAAGAACTACTTTCAGTGAATTACTTGGAGTTATCTTGATCAAGTTTATTAAAGACTGACTGTAGGTAATGATTTTGAGAAATTGCAGCATTTTAAACAGAGCAGATACCTGACTTTGCACCTTTAAATATATGAATTGTATTTCATTCACCAGCCTCACTGTAGGTAGATGAAAACCAAAAACAAATTCATAGTTAATCTGTGACCCATAATCTCATTTTTCTCTTTAATTAATAGAAATATAATCAGTTCTTTAAAAGATAAAGCCCTTCGTTTATGTGGTGTTATAGAGGTTATCTTTAAACAGTTGGTTCAACTTTCGATATGCATGGTGAGAGTTTGGGAATTTTGCAGCAGATTATTAAAGCCAGTCATTTTGTTTGAATTTCCTTCAGTATAGCAAGTACTGGCTGAAGAAATACAACGCAGCCTTAAGAATAAGTCCAGGGGAAAGATAAGCTGAGGTTGAAAACATTCTGTGGATGATTTAATATAGGTTCAGATCTTTTTCTATACTGGGATGAATTGTTTTGACTATCATAGAATCACAAGTACCAGCTGTATATCCTCCGAGAAAGACGCACTTTGGCATTTGTGGCCTTTGACAAGTCGCTTAGCCTTACAGGATGAATTTCAGTCTCTTCGTGCGCCAACCTCTCCTGACCTACTTCATGAGGGAGGTGGCCCTCAGGAGTGTCAGGTGGATGCTATACACACACTGCATTGTTGCCAAATATGGATTGAATAGTCAGTGTGGCCTTGCTTTCTTTTGCTGTTCAAAACTACTTAAATTTGTACAGTCCGTTGTTTTTAGAATTGTCTGGTGTAGATGTGTCGCCTATTCCTAGAGGATTCTATGATGTAGTTGTAGAAAACTGCATCTTTAAGTTTAGGTAATTATTAATTGGAAAAAGCATCAGACTGGGAGTTAATAGACCTAAAGCCTCATCCAACTTCCAGCAATTAGTTGATGGCTTCATTTGCACATATAAACAGTTTACACAGAAGTAAAAAAGTATTCTGGGTACATGGGTAGCTGGTTCCAGTTTAGTCTGGAAAGCTTGTGTTCTAAAGGACTTAAAGAATATAAGTGGGTGCAGAACACTTTTACGAGAATTTGAAATTAGAGGCAGAATTGTGTATTGAGGGTTGCAAATTCATGCTTTTACTGCAAAAGTAACTACTATAAAGTAATAGAGTCTGAAAGGGAAAGAAAATATAAATATGGCTGTTTTGAAGTCTAAATTAAGAATTTGATCATTGTTCTAATGGCTAAGTGAAGATTTTTGAAGTATAAGTACAAAGACTAAGAAAATATAGATAAATCCATTTTCATTTACTTTCAAAGTACAAATATTTATTGTGCACTTACAGCGAGCCCAGGACTGTTACAGGTCCTGTGGATCTGACAGTGAACAAACAGTTCTCTTGGATCTTGTGTTCTAGCGTGCAGGCTCTGTGAGGGTGGGACTTTGTGTCTGCTTTATTCATAGATGTATTTTCAGCACCTGAAGTCATGCCTGGCACATAATAAGTGTCCAGTCTTTGTTTAATTGAATGACTGAATTCTAATGAGAAGACACAGACAAAAAGCAAATGAATAAAAGTGGCAGTGGATCAAGACAGTACAGAGTTTCTGGTGGAAGGAGAATTCTGTGCTGAGAGGGTCAAAGAATGTGGGCCCTGAAACTTGACAAGGGAGGAGCCAGCCCTGTGAAGATCTGAAGGAGAACATTCCAGGCAGACCTGAGGCACAGGGCGCACACGGCCAGTGCAGCTGGGCAACGTGGAGAGGGCCGAGGAGTGTGAGCCAAGGGCCCAGAGGCAGTCGGGCCCGTTTCTGGTGAGTTATTACAGGCAACTACACGGAGTTTGGGTTGTTTTGAGATGAAGTGATAAGCCTCTAGAGAGTTTTCAGACAAGGGAGGACATGATCTGAATTCTGTTTTTCAAGGTTATTGTCACTGTCGTGTGCAGAGTGACTCTGACCTAGGTGGTGGTAGGGAAGAAGAGACATGGATGGACTAGAGGCTCATTTTGAAGGTAGAACCAACAAAACTTGGCTGACAGATCAGAATATACTAGATGGAGAAAGGGAATCAAGGATTCAGTTCAGTCGCTCAGTCGTGTCCCGACTCCTTGCGACCCCATGGACTGCAGCATGCCAGGCCTCCCTGTCCATCACCAACTCGCGGAGTTTACTCAGACTCATATCCATTGAGTCAGTGATACCATCCAACCATCTCATCCTCTGTCTTAATCCCTGATTTTTACCTTGAGTAGCTGGGTGGATGGTGATTAGGTGGCTTATTGACAGAGGGGAAAACGCAAGAGGGAGGGTATGTGAAGAATGGAGTTAATCAGTTTGCAGTGCCTCTTACTCATATGTAGTTGCCCGTGCAAGAATGTAATGCTTTAGAGCAGTCTGCACTGCAGGTGGAATTCAGACATCATGGGCTGTACTATCAATCTGAAAACCTTTGGGGTATGGGTATTTCTTAAAAGTGTGCGTTGAGGCTCAGATAGAGGAGATGCTCTTAGAGAATTAGGAAGAAAGTGAGTCTAAAGCTGTCTGAAGAGGGCAGGACATTTGTCAACTATGGCCACTTAGAAGATGAGTGAGGGGAAAGTGACCATTAATTTGATACATGCCATTGGCCTACCTTGATAGTGTGGTGGGAAGGAAATCGTGATTGGGACAGAAGAAATACTGTAAGGTAAAGAGCCAGTGCAAGTTTGGATGACTCCTTGGAATAGTTCTGCTATGAGAGTAGCTGAAAAAATGGCTGGGGAGGGGATGGGGAAATCAGCCAATTTTTTTTTTTTTTTAATGAGTTTCAGAGTTCCAGGACACAAAACTAGGGAAGCAAAGCTGAGTCCTCCATTGCACTGGCCACTCCCTCAAGAGTTCCCAGGCCACAGGAAAAGGCCTACAGAGAGGTCCCTGGGCTCTCCTGCTGAAAAGTGATCTGAGCCTGTCTGTGGGGAAGCAGCTGAAAAGGAGGAGGGATGTTCCTGTCAGCTCACATGGGGCTGGGAGTTATGTCCTCACTGACCAGAGTGGAAAGATCTAATGCAGAGGGTGTCCGATATGAGTTCTCAAAGGGTTATTCCCTTAGTAGTAGGGCCAAGTGAGCTCTAGACTAAACTGTTCTGGGCTCACCCTAATAAAGACTAAACACTATCCTCAAGAAGAGCCAACTAACTTCAGATAACTTTGTCCCTGAGAGGAAAGCCCCACAGTGCTTAAAGGAATAGTGAAAGATCCTACAGCATAAAACTTAATGTTTGGTGTCCATTAAAAGAAAAATCACCAGGTATGCAAAGAAGCTGGGAAAGCTGATAACTAAGGAAGAGTTAGTCAACAAAAAGAGATGTAGAAATAACCCAGATGATAGAATTAGTAAACAAAAATGTTAGAATAGATATTATAAATAAGTTATTAGAACTAATGTAATAGTTGGACTGATATCTTTAAAAAAGAATAAGATAATCCTATTTCCTCTGCTACTCAAGGGCTTTGTTCATAAAAACTGTTTACTATGTTTCCCTGGATTAATTTCTTGGAGGGATTGGTCACTGATTAGAGCAGAAGTATTTTTTCCTTTTTAGAAGTAAGAATGAATATGATACACTGGTTTGAGCATTGAGTGGGAGCATGGGGGGTGTTTTTCCTATGATTCTTTTTCCTTTATGATGTATGAGGTGAGGTCACATCACCTCAGGGTGAGGGAGCCTGTGAGACAGAGGTGAGTGCAAGATGCTCATTTACTGGAGAAATGTAACAGGATTGATGAATCAGCTGGGGGCTCAGTATTCGTGATCATTTAAAGGGAGACCAGTCCACTCAGTAGGTATATAAAAAGGTTCTTCTACGGTTGAGGTTTGCCCAGGAAGTACAAAGGAGGGGAAAAGAGGGATGAGGAGATTACCGGCATGTGTGAGATAGACCTGGGCTCTCACCTGGGTGGTGAGGGAAGAAGACCTCAGGGAGCTGGTGCAGGCTGGGGAAGTGCAGGATGCCCTGGAACAGTGTTGTTGGGAGGAAGCATTCTGGAATGAGTGAGACAAAGTCAGGAGGGTGGCGGTTAAAGAGTGAGATGCTTGAACTTAGATTTCAGAGGTACTATTGGTTAAGGCAGGTCTAGAGGTAGCAACCACAGGAGCGGGGACTGAGAGGGCAGAGAGGAAAGGTAAGTCAGTGAGGGTGAGAGGGTCATGGTATGAGGTGTATCGTCCATCACTAAGGATGATGCCCGAGGTGCGGCTGGTTGAGAAGAAGACCGTGAGCTCTGTGACAACAACAGGGTGGATGCGGCCACTCCGGGAAGAAGGAATGATGGTGTGAGCATCTGAGGGGTTACGGTTTCTGGAAGGGCAGTGGGAGGCAAGGAGGACCGTTACCCATTTATGCATGTGTGGGACCTGGGGAGATAAGCAGCTTCTGCTTGGAAGGGCTCCAGCCTCAAAATAGGGCGAGAGGAGGAGGGAAAGTTGAAAGAAGTTGAGACTGTAAAGCATTTACCTACCAAGAAATCTTAATTCTAGAGAACAGAGTAGAAGAGTTTGGGAGTGTGGGGAAGATTGGGTTAGGTTAGGGGACATTAGCTGAAAATGGTGGTAAGAGCTAGAGTGGTGCTGTGAAGTCTTGAACTCCTTGGCAGTGGATGTGAGCAATGATGGGATTTGTCCAGCACATCAGACGCACAAGATACCTTCCTGCAGGGACTTCCCTGGTGGTCCAGTGGCTAAGACTGCACTCCCAAAGCAGGGGGCCCAGGTTCCAGCCCTAGTCAGGGAACTGTGAATAGATCCTGCGCGCCACAACTAAGAATCTGACGTGCTGCAACTAGCCCCAGTACAGTCAAATAAATGTTGTTTTAAAAATACCCTTCTGCAGCTAGAAATGGGGTGAGAGCCCAAAGGAGGGGGTTGTCCCTCTAGGTAGACGCCAGTGGCTCAATGAACTTCAAGGCCTGTCACTCTTGCTGCATGATTGTGTAAAAATATCTGAAAAAAAGTTCTTTTGTGCAGCACACTTGTTTCAGGACCCAGGAGATGGGCCTTAACTGTTGTTATTGAACGTCTGAGAACTCTCCCTCCTCTGCAGTGCTTCTCAACACTGCCATTTGCTCACCCTCAGAACATTCTGGAAAGTCATGGGGATGCTTGTGGTTCTTTTTTTAAAATGTTGAGACATTTTATTTTTTATCAGTTTTTTATCGAAGCATCATTGATTTACAATGTTGTGTTCATTTCTGCTGTACAGCAGAGTGACTCTGTTTTGTATATATATACACACACATTCTTTTTTTAATATATTCTTTTCCATCATGGTTTGTCATAGAATGCTGCATGTAGCTGTCTATCTATGCTCCACACATTTTCAGTTCTTGAGGCTGCTCCTTTACTTACATCCATGCATTTGAGTCTAAGAAAATCTGTTAAAAGGTTAGGATGCCTTTTAATTCTGAAGGGTTTGCAATTGCTTTTTAACTGGTCTCCCTACTCTAGTTTTCAAATTTACACCCCCTGAGAGTTGTCAAGGTGTTATTTTTAAATGTGAGTCTGGTTATCATTTCACTGTCTAAAATTCTTAAACTGCTCCTCTTTCTGATAGAGTAAGATGCAGAAACCTTTTAGTGGGGTACCTTAGGCCCTGCGTGTTCTTACCACTGTCTACAGTTCCAGTCTTCTTTTCTCCTCCTTCAGCCCTGGAGTAGTTACTTATCGCTGCATAACAGATTACTTCCAAACTGTTTCACAGTGTCTGAGGACTGGGGATCTTAGGAGGAGCTCATGTGGGTGTTGCTGGCCTGGGGTCTTTCATAGAGTCCCAGTAAAGCTGCTGATCAGGGCTTTGTAGCAGGCTTCCCAAGGAGAGAGGGGACCGGAGAGAGAGCACAGTCTTTTATGACCTAATTTTGGAAGTTACACACCATCACTCGTGTCTCATGCTGTTGGTCACAGAACCAACCCTGGAAAGTGTAGGCGGAGGTCATTGAAGGCTGGCTGCCACAGCTGACCACATACAGAATATTCTTGCTCCCAAAATCCCTCAAAGTCTCATCCCATTACAGTATAAGGATCTCATCCAGATTGGTTTCAGGTACAGTTGAGCTTCTGAAATGTAATTTTTTCAGTGTCTCAAGTACAAATTCCTCTCAACCTGTACATCTGAAGAGGTATCTGCTCCCCACCTTCTGCCACCACCAATATACAGTATTGGGTCAGACTTGGAGTACAAAGTGTTCCTATTCAAGGGGAGGCAGAGGGTGGTGCTGGTAGGCACAGGGAGTCTCTGGTCCTCAACATTGTTGAAACCCAGTCAGGCAAATGATGGTAGTTCCTTGGTTGAGTATCAGCTCCTGGGTATGATTCATGCAAGGTCTCAGTTTTGCCCTTGGGGCATTTGGTTCACCCTTTGTTTCTCCTGAAGGTAAAACATGCTACTGAGTTTTCTTAACTTGCTTCCTACCAAAATTTTAGTACTCTTAGTGGCCTTTTTTCATTTTGTATTGTCTCTTGTTTCCATTAGGTTAAGCTGATAATGTTTCTGTGTTTATAATTATTTTAAAAAACTTTTGTGGATCTTATATGAATTTCATTGGAGTCTGTTCCATTGATTGAAAGCCACACCCAATAACTTCTTTGTGATAAGCCTTTTTCTACCTTGAGCTCCTGCGGCAAGAAAACACCCTTAAACTTCCTTTTAAAAGCCTTGTTGTTTGATTGAGAGAATCTCTGAGGCACACTAATTCTGTTTTGTCTGGCCCAAATGGTACTCTAAGACACCATCTTTGATCTTTCTGAGGTCTTAACGAATTATTTTATAGTCACTCCCTCATCGTAGTTTTTAGAGCATGTTTTTCTGTCAGTGCCCTGCATTTGATCTTGACTCAGGAATCATTTTTGAATAGGAGCATTGTTTGCAATCTGGGGAGACTGCAAAACAGTCCAGACCATCAAATCCTGGCTCGTTCGTAACTGTTCTTCATTTAGTTCATCTCTTCTCTCTCTCTCTCTTTTTTTTCAACTGTATGTAGCAGGAGAACAAGGCAGCACTTTCAGCTCCCTGTTGGAAAACCTTCTTAGCTAAATTACCTGGTTTCTAGTAATGTTCACCTCATCTTGTGAAACACCGTGGGCCCTTTATTAGCAGCTTCTTCACTAACACTGTCCTCAAACACTATGCCAGACCATTTCAACAATTCAGGTTACTCAGTGAGGACACTCCAACACGTGTGTTCGCTGTCTGTTGTTGCATAACTGCTGATCTGGAATTTAGCCGCTTACAACAGCAAACACTGATCCAGTTTCTGAGGGTCTGGAATCTAAGAGCAACTTTACCAGGTGGCTCTGGCTCATCCTCTGCAGAGCCTATTAGAGGTTGCAGTCATCACCCAGGCCCTGACACCTGGCTCCTCCCAGAGCCGATCATCCAAAAGAAAGTGTGCTGGGGTGAGTAGGAGAGCCCCAGAAAGAATCTGCCACCTTATCACCCTGTCCTGGAGGTGACTACCACCACTGTGTGACACGCTGTAGGTCACACAGACCAGCGCTTGCCCAGTGTGGGAGGGAGGGGGCCCCCCAGGGTGTAAGATCAGGGGATTGTGCATCGGGCAACTTGGAGACTGCTGCTCAGTATACTGTGCTCCACGTTCTCTTAGGTCTTCACCTCTGCCTTTGCTCAGAGGTGCACACTGCACCTCTTGACCCCCACATACCTTTCCTGGCCCCATCTTTATTCAACTTTATGAAGCCCTTCTTGACTCACCCTTCCTAGGTGATGTCACCTGGAGTTTTAGAAAGGAAATTCACTTACATGTTTCTTTCACTGCACTTGAAGCCCCTGGAAAGAAAAAAGTGTTGTATCTCAGAAACTTAATATCCTCTGGCACAAACGTTTCTTTAATTTATGTCTATATAGTTCTGGAAAAATCCAGGTGCTTTATGATTATTTACATTCTAAAATGGTAGTCAGATACTTGCCTTAACTGCCCTTGAGCTTTTGGAGTAGGCTAATAAAAGTAGGATTTAAGTTTTAGTTTTGGTGTTTTTCTCTTTAAGATCAGGAGGACATGAGCCATTCTGCTGCTGCTGCTGCTGCTAAGTTGCTTCTGTCGTGTCTGACTCTCTGCGACCCCATAGACGGCAGCCCACCAGGCTCCTCCATCCCTGGGATTCTCCAGGCAGGAATACTGGAGTGGGTTGCCATTTCCTTCTGCAATGCATACACGCATGTTAAGTTGCCGCAGTCCTGTCCAACTCTGTGTGAGCCTATGGACAGCAGCCCTCCAGGCTCCTCTGTCTACGGGATTCTCCAGGCAGGAATACTGGAGTGGGTTGCTATTTCCTTCTCCAATGAGACATTCTAATGATCCAAAATTTTAAGCCTTTCCAAAAGTAAGTTTTGTGAAATAATCTGCTAAAAGCTCTTGTTTTATATTGTGCTGATATATCAAATATTTGTGAACTTACGCTTATGAAGTATAATGCTAAATATTATGGGGTCCACCGACATGTCTTTTGTTTAAGGAGCTTATAGTTCATATGGTAAATAAACCATAATCTGAGGCAATCTTTTTAAGTCTCTCTATCTATTTTTACTTTGGATATTTTGTGTGTTGTCAGTCAGAGTATAATAAAACCATGTAAGCCAACTTCTAACACTGAGTTCCTGAAAAGTCATCTTTTTTTTCTTCTTTCCATTTGAAGTAAATATAGGTAGAATCATGCAAAAATCAAAATTATTTTACCTCTAAGTTTTTATATTAAAATTCTTTCTCTCTGATCTGAAAGTATCTTGAGAACCAAAATTTTGGTAGCAGTTATCTTATTAACCTTCTCTGAATTTTCCTTGTCATCTATCATAGTGATATCTTGCGTTAGATGTGAAAATTCTGTATGAACTTTTTTGCCTCGGTGACTTTAAAACATCTGTGAATTCTACTTTACTGTCTGAACTTTTATACTGTGATTTTGTGGAATACACTTCCGAAATTCCTCCTATCTTTTTGTAGTGATGAAACATTTTTGTTAAGATTTTTTGCTTTGTTTATTTTGGCTGCACTGGGTCTTGGTTGCCGCGTGTGAGCTTTCTCTAGTTGCGGTGGGCAGAGGCTACTCTAGTTGTGGTGCACGGGCTTTTCGTTGCAGTGGCTTCTCTTGTTGCAGAGCATGGGCTCTAGGCACATGGGTTCAGGTTGCAGCACAGGAGCTCCTTAACTGTGGCTTGCAAGCCCTCGAGCGTTCAGGCTTCAGGGGTTGTAGTGTGGGTGCCAGAGCACAGGCTCGGTAGTGGTGGTGCACAGGCTTCGTTGCTCTGTGTCATGTGGAATCTTCCCGGACCAGGGATCAAACCTGTGTCCCCTGCAATGACAGGTGGGCTTCTGTCCACTGCACTACCGGGGAAGTCTCCTGTTCTGTTCTCTTGAAGATGAACAGAGTATAGGAGTATTGTCTGAATGATAGGGTTAATATTTTTTCCCTAATCTTACTATCTTTAGAACTAGGTTTTTTCCCCTATAAAATTTCTCAGTTGAACCTTATTAATTCTTACTCTATATCTAAAACTCTTATTTCTCAAAGATGTCTTACACGTTTTATCACTAGCAAGAAGCCAATTTTAGAAGAATATGTCCCCTTTTCTGCGCCCAGCCATTTAAAATCCTTCCTGGATTAAATCTTAACATTTTAATTTTTTGAATCTGTGACTTCTAAGATTCTGGTCTAGAAAGTTTTCACTAATTAGCCTGCCTTATTTGGGAAATAATGGAGTATGTGTATCTTTTAAAAGTGTTTCTGGGGCCTGTTGGTGATATAAGTATGTTATGCTAGCCTTATCATATTGGTGTTATTTGGCTAAGTTTAATGTGTTTGAATTTATTGTGAATCAGAGTGGAGAAATTAGAGAACTAGGATGAAAGGTCAGATAGGTTAGCAAGAGTTTAAATTATATTGAATAAAAATTCCAGTTGTAGTAGTGGTATTTAATTAACTAAATAGCTGACGTTATCATTGTCAATATGAAGTGAGTGAAAGTCGCTCAGTCGTGTCCAACTGTGCGACCCCATGGACTGTACAGTCCGTGGAATTCTCCAGGCCAAAATACTGAAGTGGGTAGCCTATCCCTTCTCCAGGGGATCTTCTCAACCCAGGAATCAAACCCAGGTCTCCCACACTGCAGGCAGATTCTTTGCCAGCTGAGCTCAAGAGAAGCCCAAGAATACCAGAGTGGATAGGCTATCCCTTTTCCAGGGGATCTTCCCAACCCAGGAATCGAACCAGGGTCTCCTGCATTGCAGGCGGATTCTTTACCAGCTGAGCCACCAGGGAAGCCCATCGTCTTCAATGATGCTTTCTAATTCAGGGTGCTAACAGCCTAGATTTCAGTAACTCCCTAAAAAGTTTTCCCAAGACTGCCTTCCCAGTATTCTTAACTGAGCCAGTGGTCCTTTGTAAACTGGAATCTTACTGGGTCACTTCCTGCTAATGCCCTGTAAGGGGTTTCTATTGCTCTGAAAGTGGCTTATCTTTGAGGCCTTGTGGTGAAATGTGGTCCTTGCCTCTGTTTTGTCCTTCCAGAGCCTTCAAGTTCACTCCAGCCGCAGGATCATTTCTCATTTATTTTCAGGTACTGAAACATTTCTCTATAATGGGTTTAGTAATCCCGCTGATCCCTCAGATCTAAATTCAAGGTCACTCCCATAACTACCCATTAGGGTCGTTCTGTTATATGCTACATATTATGTGTTACATAGTATCATTCTCAGCAATTCCTTTTGTAAACTTCTAGGCCATTTATGGAGATCCTTGATTAGTCTTTAGCTCCTGACTCTGAACTCAGGATACCTTCAGTGTTGGAGCTTAATGCCACCATCATTTGTTTAGTGAATGAATGGATTGGCATATTGCTAACTTATTCATATGTTTCTAGTTGAGTCTATCCAGAGCTGTGTTTAGAGATTAGGAACGTAACTCACATTGTAATTTAGAATTACTTGAGGATAATGATGGTTCTGGCTTCCCTGGTGGCTCAGTGGTAAAGAATCTACCTGCAATCCAGGAGACATTGGTTGGATACCTGAGTCAGGAATTAGCAACCCACTCCAGTATTTCTGCCTAGGAAATCCCATGGACAAAGGAGCCCGGAGGGCTGCAGTCCATGGGGTCACGAAAGATTTGGATATAACTCAGTGACTGAACAACAATAAATAATGGTTCCATCAAATTCTTCTGACGTGTAATTACTATGTGATCAGGCAAGGCACTTAAAATCTGTGACTTAACTGTAGAGCTCTTGTTTATCATTTGTAGAAGGAACTTGAAATAGTTGATTGGTAAGTTTGCCTCTGACTCATGTTCACTGGTAGTAAGGGGTTCCCTCCATTTATCAGACAGAATAGGTAAGGTGGTACTGTAAACACACCGCCGTGAAGTCTCAGTGGCATCATTACAGAGATCGACTGCTAACTCTGCACTGTCTCCTGGGTTGATTTAGGGGTTCTCTTCTATGTGCCCTCTTTCCAGGATCCAGCTGACAAGACAGCCTCCATTCTCAATATTGCTGGACACCATGCTAGAGGAAAGACTCTGGGAGGTCTCGTGTCTTGTATCAGTTACTCACATGCTCTGGTCAGAAGCCAGACATGAGGTTCTGCGTTACCTCAACTCACAACTCGTTGGCCAGAACAAGTTACATGGCTCCTTCTAACCATATGGTTGGCCAGGAGATGCAGTCCTACCAGAAGACCAGATGGCAAAGAACAAAATGATTTGGCAAACAACAGTCATGACAGATCTGCCCTTCTGGCCAACCAAAGATTTGGATCACTCTCCTTCCCACAGAAGGAATGTACTCATCTCTTCCTCCGTGAGCCCAGGCAGAAAGTCCCAGCTAGACAGCAAGAAAGCTCAGAGTAGTAGGATTTCCAGGTGTCCTATGGTTCTGTAGGTCAGGCTTGGATGTGCTTCCCCTTGGCCTGGAGGTCTGTGAGTGAAAAGGTTGTCTGCACCCCCTCCCCCCGCCACACACACACATCCAGTGTGTGTGACATGGAAATAACAGACACGTGGTCACCACAGCAGCGCTCCCCTTTGGGTAGTGGAAACACAGCAGCTCCCGATCCAGAGTCCCACCAAGCTGGCTTTATAAGGCTCTTCTTCCACTGTATGTGGGGAATGTGCTTGTTTGGGTGCCAGGTGCAGGCGCCTAGAATGGCTCCCAGCCCGTTGGCTTGTGTGGCTCTTGGCATTGACATCTAGGGGAGACTTCCTTCTTCCCATCATCTTCCTTAGCCTCCTCGGAAGTAGATACTGAAAAGTAAGCCCTTTGGGGGCCAGGGTGCTTCAAAGCCTGCTTCCTGCCCGTGGACAGTAGGAGGCCCGAGTGTACTTTTAAGTCGGTCCAGTTTTTAATCTGGGCTCTTGATTTTTGCCTGTTTGCTGGCAGCACAACTTGTAGGCTTGTGATGTTTCGTTTAGCTCAGTGTGGAGATGAGCTGTCCTCTCAGTTCCGTATGGATGTCTGTGTCTCCTAAATGTTAACCCCAGAAACCTGTTGCTTTTGCTGGAAGAGCCGCGTCCTTAGTGTCTGTCTCTTTCTTTCTCCTCTGAGCATTTTGTTCAACTGAAAGCACTGACTCTGTGTCCAGTTTTAACTAGGTCTCTGCCCTGCGACTCTAATCCATTTGTGTTTTAACCGTGGGTATCTAGAGAATTCCATGGACAGGCGAGTCTGGCAGGCTACAGTCATGGGGTTGCAAAGAGTTGGACACAGCTGAGCGACTAACACTCACTTTTTCACACATCAGGGCTGTACCTTGCTTTGAACCTTACCCCTCCTTTTGTTAATCAAAGGCCTTCTCTTGATTTTTTGATTTACTGTTTGAGTTGAGAAGCAGTCTTCAAACATTTCAATTTCTCAAAATTTTGGCCTCTTCTCTTTTATCCGTGCTTACAAACTGGTCATGTTTTTAGTTTATTTCTTTCATGTAATACCAATCACAGAGCAACCAACTCACCATTTTAACATCCAGGTTTTTTAACCTCTTTTCCTAGAGTTGTTGTTTAATTGCTAAGTCAAATCCAACTCTTGTCACCCCATGAATTGTGGCCCACCAGGCTCTTCTCTCCATCAGATTTCCCAGGCAGGAATACTGGAGTGGATTGCCATTTCCTTCTCCAGGGGATCTTCCTGGCCTAGGGAAAAAAATCCACGTCTCCTGCATTGGCAGGCAGATTCATAACCACTGAGCCATCAGGAAAGCCTAGAACAGGCTTATTAAGTAAATGATCTGCTTTGCAAGCTATGGTAACTTGACTTTTACCAAATATTTGTACTGTTTACTAAGAAGCACCACCCTTCTGGCCTCTGAGAAGTTTCCCTGCTTCCTGACTCCCAAGCTAATGGCACATGTTTTAGTCTTTATGTTATAACATTACCCCACTTTGGGGGACCAGTTTATGTCAGTCAGGATAGCCAGGTTATGATGTGTATATAAACAGCGTCAAAGTTTAGTTCTTTTTTGTGTCCCATTTTATCATGGATCAGCTGGGGCACCAGGCTGATGCACAGACAGTTCAAACATGGCGACAAGTGGGAGGAGTGCTTTGAAAAATCTGCATCTTCTACCAGTAGTTAAATACTCTGGACCAGAAGCAGTGTAAGTCACTTTGACTCACAACTCAATAGCCAGAATTAGTCACCCAGCCCCAGCATCTACAGGAGGGCCAGAAAGCATGATCATACTGTGTGCCTCGGGAGGCAGCCAGAAACAACTTGACGAAAACTAAAGGCTGTTACACGCTCAGTAGTCATCTTTGAAAATAAAAGGATATGTGTTATAGATTATGTCCTATAACTCCCTGCATTTTTGGCAGTGCGCTGGCTCCTCAAGTTTAGAAGACATTTGTGAAGACAAAGATGTAACTCCAGCAGTCCCTGTTGTATCTTTTCTGAGCTTAAGATCTAATCTGTCCTTCACTCTATTAAAAAGGAAGTTTTGCATTCTGACCGTACTGATCAAATTACAATACAAATATCTCATTTACTAGAAGTCATATTTTGCTTGTCATGCTCTAATTGAAATAAAAAAATTCCTAATTAATTTCAGGTGCACACCAGTCCTCTGCTGCCATTTACTACTGGCAAGTTAGTTTGCATTTTTTCAGTTCAATTCAGTCACTCAGTCGTGTCCGGCTCTTTGGGCTGCAGCACACCAGGCTTCCCTTTCCATCACCAACTCCTGGAGCCTACTCGAACTCATGTCTATCGCGTCGGTGATGCCATCCAACCATCTCATCCTCTGTCGTCCCCTTCTCCCGCTTTCAGTCTTTCCCAGCATCGGGGTCTTTTTAAATGAGTCAGTTCTTCCCATCAGGTGGCCAGAGTATTGAAGTTTCAGCTTCAGCATCAGTCCTTCCAATGAGTATTCAGGACTGTTTTCCTTTAGGATGGACTGGTTGGATCTCCTTGCAGTCCAAGGAACTCTCAAGCGTCTTCTCCAAGACCACAATTCAAAAGCTTCAGTTATTCGGCACTCAGCTTTCTTTATAGTCCAGTTCTCATATCCATTCATGACTACTGGACAAACCATAGTTTTGAATAGACGGACCTTTGTTGGCAAAGTAATGTCTCTGCTTTTTAATATGCTGTCTAGGTTTGCCATAGCTTTTCTTCCAAGGAGCAAGTGTCTTTTAATTGCATGGCTGCAGTCACCATTTGCAGTGATTATGGAGCCCAAAAAAATAGTCTTTCACTGTTTCCCCATCTGTTTGCCATGAAGTGATGGGACCAGATATCATGATCTTAGTTTTCTGAATGTTGAGTTTTAAGCCAACTTTTTGCCTTTTATAGGGTTTAAAAAAAAATTGACTATACCTGTGTCTGCCACAGTTCGCGTCTTTGAAGTTGAGGTCATGAAAGTACATTGCTTATTTTTGTTTATGTGTAGAGGAATCAGCCTTTCATTCTGACCAATTTTAAGGTGACTTCTGAAGTGATACAAACTTTTTTTTAGCATGGTTTACTTATTTTTTTAGGAATTTGTCCTAAATATTATCTGTAAGCTTTATTTAGTTAGTTCATTTCTTTCTGCTATGAAATAATGAGAATTTGTGTAATACTTAATTAAGTACTAAATACCTCTGCCAAGAAGGAATATAATTTCCTTTCTCTTACTTACCAACTAAAGAGATAATATTTGTAATAAGATTAGACCTGAAAGTGCTGTTAAGTATGTTCAAGATTTGTAACCATGTATCCTTCCTCCTTGAATAAAAATGGTTACGTATTTTTCTTTCATTTCAGAAGGAAAAAGGAAGCCAGATTTGTTTCAGGTAGCATTAAAAGATTTTAAATGTCCAGGGAGTTTATCTCATCCATTGTGGGACAAAATGGGGATTATAGGTACTCTTTGAAATGAATTACATTGATTTTCTTATGAGAACGAGGCTTCCTTATAAACTACAATGCAGTGTTTTGTTTTGTATTTTAAAGTGTGTGGAAAGATCTCATTGTCTTGTAAAAGCTGAAAAAGTGACTGACTATGGTTATTGTAGTGTGGTGCTTAAATTTGTTGTATAAAGTCCTTAAGTCCTCGGGTGAGATTTGATTATCTGCAGAGGTTAGGATTGTTTTGTCAACAGTGACAGTCTACCAGGAAAAATTACTTGGATGGGACTTCCCTGGTGGTCCAGTGGTTAAGATTCCAAGCTTCCACAGCGGGGGTCATGGGTTCCATCCATGGTCAGGGAACTAAGATATCCCACAAACCTCTTGGTGTGGCCCCCCAAAAAAAATTAACCGGAGGTTTAAAATGTCTTTTTTTGGTAAGATTAGTGGGAGAAAGGATTTCTTTTAAGAAAACACAGTAAATTTTTGAGTTAGTCCTATTAAGTTACTGATTTATATATATAGCTACAGTAAACAATTTCTATTAATAATTTCAGTTCAGTCGCTCAGTTGTATCCAGCTCTTTGCGACCCCATGGACTGAAACACGCCAGGCCCCCTGTCCATCACCAGCTCCTAGAGTTTACCCAAACTCATATCCACTGAGTCAGTGATGCCATCCAACCATCTCATCCTCTGTCATCCCCTTCTCCCGCCTTCAATCTTTCCCAGCATTGGGGTCTTTTCAAATGAGTCGGTTCTTCCCATCAGATGGCCAAAGTATTGAAGTTTCAGCTTCAGCATCAGTCCTTCCAATGAATATTCAGGACTGATTTCCTTTAGGATGGACTAGTTGGATCTCCTTACAGTCCAAGGGACTCTAAAGAGTCTTCTCCAAGACCACCATTTAAAAGCTTCAGTTCTTTGGCCCTCAGCTTTCTTTATATTCTCACATCCATACATGACCACTGGAAAAACCATAGCCTTGACTAGACAGACCTTTGTTGGCAAAGTAATGTCTGTGCTTTTTAATATGCCGTCTAGGTTGGTCATAACTTTCCTGCCAAGGATATTTAGTAATTTAAATTATTATCATTAGCAAGTAATAATGCCTCATAGCTTTATGGTTATAACTTCATTTAATCCTCATAATAAATTAGGTAACAACTTCTGTCCTTTATTAGTAGGAAAAAGGGTTAAATTTGTTTCATTATTTATATTACAGTGAGCTAATATGTGTGTGCTGGATATTGTACTAAGAGGTTTACCTGCATTTCTTATTTTATGCTTGTAATGGCAGTTACCTCATTTCACTAGTAAGGAAATTAGGATTTAAAGATGTTTAGCCACAAGCAGACATATAAAATTGTGTGCTCTTAAATAGTATATCTTTATTTGATGGAGTATCTTTCTTTTTTTTGGCTGTGCTGCATGGCTTGCAGGATCCCAGTTCCTGGACCAGGGGCTGAACTAGAGTACCACCCTACCTCCCCACACCAGGCAGTGAAAGCACTGAGTCCAGGGAATTGGACTGCCAGGGAATCCCAACAGAATATTCTAATAAAGTCAGAATTTTTTTCTGTACAGTATGTTTTATGTAAGAAAATATTGATATTTTATGGCACCAAATAACAGATTAATTAGAATGATTTGAAATTATAAAATGTTTATTTTTCTCTATCAGTGTGTTTGTTTCTTAAATGAAGTGTGAGTTTAAGTGAGGGAAATAAACAATGTTTTTTTTAAACAAACATAAGTAACATTTTAAGATTATCAGAGACCTTTCTTTTTTTAGCCACTCCAGAAAGCACAGTGCAGAAATTACATGGGAGTTTTATGGCTTTAGTAAAACCAAGAGACTTGATTTTATTTAAGAGAAGGAAGAAAATTTTAAGATTATTTTTAGGTTTGGGCATAAGTGAATAAGTACAATGTATGAACTATCACTTCTTCCCAAACTGACCATATTATAGTATTTTCCTATTACCTTAAAAATGCGCTATCTTAGCATTCATACAAGCCCTAAAAGTTTTACATATATGTATTTTTTAACCCTTATTTAAAACTGAAGTATAGTCAATTTACATTTATATTAGTTTCAGGTATATCACAGAGTGATTGTGTGTATACACACACACACGCACACACACACACACACACACACACACATTCATTCTTTTTCAGGTTCTTTTCCATTACAGATTATGTAAGATATTGTATACAATTCCCTGTTGTATATGTATACATAGTAGTGTGTGTATGTTAATCCCAAAGTCCTAATTTGCCTCTCTCCTCTCCCAGCTGTCCCCTTTGGTGACCATAAGTTTGTATTCTCTGTCTGAGGCTTTTTAAAATTTTAGGTTTTTGATGGGATATGAGTATTAATAAAAGCAGTGTATCAATAGCCAAGTCTTGATTGCTACATTTGCTGGTAGGAAAGTACAATAGATAAACTTGTTATTATTGATAGAACAGGGGATGGTCAAATGTGATCTGAGTTTATGGCTTTGTTTCAGCCTTATTAGTTTACTACAGAGTACTTAGCCCCCTGGAGTGGTAAGTCATTTGGTATCTGTTCTCTGACTACTTTTATAGTAGATTATATGATAGTGCCTAAATGCAGTAGTTCTAAAGCCAAATGAGTTCCTTTATAATTTGCTTTTATTTGAAAGTTAAACTCATAATACTGATTTTTTTCTTTAAGAAGAAGATTATTTTGGCTCCACATTTGGTAAATGGAATGTCAGAGATACAATAAACAGAGTGTTGAAAGTCCAGGGGAAGAAGTAACAGATTTTAATGTTTTTCTATTGCCCATTCAACAAGATAAAACAGTACTTCTTAGAGAAGAATATACTTTACCCTTTACTGTGAACCTCTGTACCTGCGCATGATGAAGAGTAGTGAGCCACGCAGGAAGCTGAGGTAAAAATCTGGTCTCGACTCCATCCTGCCTGTTCAGGTGCCTGGGTGTTGTCAGCAGTTAAGTCACTAGATGAGCCTTCATCTAGCAGAGTACTTGTCCGAGTAAGAGAAGGGAGCGAATGTGCCTGTCCTTCCTTGACTTACCCAGTTGTAGCTTCCGAATGAGCCTATTCCCCAAGATGCTGTCACTCACTCCTTCAGCTGTTTAAAGTCCTTTCTGCTTCTCTGTTAGTATTCTGAGTCCTCCCCTGAGTACCAGCCAGAACTCAGTCATTCACGGGAAAGGCAAGAAGGAGGAAGTAAACTACAGAAGGACCGTGGGGTTCTGGAGTCAAGCCTCAACCCAAATCCTACTTCCACCATTTTGAGCAAGTGATTTACCTTACTGAGCCTCACTTTCCCTGTAAAATAGATGTTAATTGATATAATGATATGCCTTCATAAGTCAAAAAGAGAAGAACAAATATTGTATATTAACACCATGTATATGGAATCTAGAAAAATGATACTGATGAACGTGTGTACAGGGCAGGAATAGAAACACAGACGTAGAAAAGATTTGTGGACATGGTGGGGTGGCGGTGAGGGTACGGAGTGGGGGAATGAATTGACATGTATTTTACCATGTGTGAAGTAGATGGCTAGTGGGGAGCTGCTGTATAGCACATAGAGCTCAGCCCAGTGCTCTGTGATGACCTAGAGGGGTGAGATGGGAGAGTGGGGGGAGGCTTAAGAGGGAGGGGGATGTGTATACTTACAGCATGTTGTAGTACAGCAGAAACTAACACAATACTGTAAAGCAATTATGTAAAAAAAGAAAATAATATGCTTTCAGCATGAAGATTAAGTGTCTGATTTAGGGTCTGCTGCTGCTGCTGCTGCTGAGTCGCTTCAGTCATGTCCAACTCTGTGCGACCCCGTAGACGGCAGCCCACCAGGCTCCCCTGTCCCTGGGATTCTCCAGGCAAGAACATTGGAGTGGGTTGCCATTTCCTTCTCCTAGATTTAGGGTCTAGCATAGTGATAAATTTTTAATGATCTTCCCTCTTCTGTCATTTTCACCATGTAAATAGTAGAGTAAGCTTTGTGTGTGCCAGTAATCCACCAGACTGCTGAATCTCAAAAATTAAACAGAGCACAGATCAGGAATCTGCAAACTTTCCATAACCAGTCAGATAGTAAATATTTTAGGTGTCTCAGGCCTTACAGTCTCTGTCACACCCATTCTGCTGTTGTTGAACAGAAGCAGCCATGGGCGATATGTAAATGACCCAGTGTGACTGTGTTCTAATAAACCATTTACAAAAACAGGTGCTGAGCCAGATTTGCCCCTCCGGGAAGAATGTACCAATCCCTTATCTGTATTAACTGTCTGTAGAAGGGAGCTCTGTTGCCAGAGATTTCGTAGTCTTGACACAGCCCTCCTTTTTAAAAATAAACTTAGTAAAAAACCAATTCACTATGAGTTGAACACTGGAACCAGGAGGCTGTATTTCCCCAAACTGATGAAATCCATTATTGCAGAAGAGATTGCTTTTTTGTATACCCCAGTTTAACATTGTAACTTTATTTTAACGTTTACCTTTTTATTCAGTTCAGTCCTGTTGCTCAGTCCTGTCTGACTCTTTACAACCCCATGAATTGCAGCATGACAGGCCTCCCTGTCCATTACCAACTCCCAGAGTTTACCCAAACTTGTGACCTTTTTATTACTGAAAAGTAAAAACTTGATCCCACCAAATGTTTATATAAATCACACTAACATCAGTCAGTGCGTAGTTAGGAAATTTTGACTGCTGTATTTATTCATTTGGAAAATCATGGTGCATTTTGGCAAATGTGAAACCACCGAGAATCCTTCTGTAAAGAAATTGTTAGCCTTGTCTATTACTGTCTATTACCAAATTGTTTAATCATGTAACACATAGTTATGTCCCTAGGACATTATTCAGAAGATCATACTCTGAGGTTGTCCCATTGTCACTGACTTAGGAGTTCATACAGTTACTTGGCAGCAATTCTGGAAGAACTTACATCTCTTACTCTATATAGAGTCTACTCCCCCCTCCCCCCCACCCAATTTCCTTTTGCTCTTGGCTTAAAGGAAACAGTTATTACAGTTGACCCGTGAACAGCTTAGGTTTGATGAACTGTATGAGTCTACTCATACGTGAACTTTTTTTCTATAAATATGACACCACTATAGATCTGTGGTTAGTTGAATCCATGGACACAGAACCACGGATGCAGGGGGCCCACTGTAAAGTTATACTCTGATTTTCTTTTTTTTATTAAAAATATTTTTTTTCAAAGATTTTTTTTTTCTTTAAGTTATACATGGATTTTCAGTTGATGGGGAAGTGGATTGATGCTCCTAACCCCCAAATTGTTCAGGGATCAGCTATATTTGTAAAGGAGTTCAAAGTTACAGGAAAGTTGCAAGAAAAAGAGGAGTACATCCATGTACACTTACTGTTAACATTGTGTCTCATTTACTTTGTTTTTCCACACACCCTTTCTGTTCTACACACACAGAATTTTTTTTTCCCCCAGATACACAGATTTTTTTCCCAAACCATTTGAGGTTAGTTGCTTATACCATGGCTCTTCACCCTTAAATATTTTGGCAAGTGTTTCATCTTTTGTGATGTAGACATTTTTGAAGATTAGAGTCCCTTTGATTTTTTTTGTTTTTAATGGGGTGATCCCATTTTGGGTTTGTCTGATATTTTCTCTATTAGATTCAGGTGTTGTGTTCTCCATTAGATTCGGGTGTTGCTAGCACATTGTATAAGGGATGCTGTATTCTCATGATATCACCTCTGGAGTCATATAATATCGTTTGCCTCTCGTTGGTGCTGTTAATTCTGGTCATCCAGTCAGGGTGTGGCCTGGTGTCTTCACTGTATAGTTGCTACTTTTCCCTTGCAGCTAAAAAGCAATTTGGGGGAATCTACATCCTGTTGAGGGTGGAGTATCTTCTTACTGACCTTGCTCTTGGTCTTGGTGTGCTTTCCTGCCTGCCATGCCCTTCCTTTCTGGTATATGTGAGGCAGTAGTTGAAACTCCTGTCAGGAAATTTTTTTCTGGATTCAGAGTTGTTCGGTTTCCAATAAACATCTTAATTGAATAGATATTTAGAAAATCACCTGTACCTCTTTTGTATGTTTACCGTCATGATAGTGTCATATACCTGTTTTCAAAGATTCTGAAAGAGAGATACCCTAGTAGAATTATGAAGAAATGAGAGATTTGGGTGAACTTAAAGACAGGGATGGTGATGGACAGGGAAGCCTAACGTGCTGCAGTCCATGGAGTTGCAAAGAGTCGGACACAACTGAGCAACTGAACTGAACTGAGAGACTGGGAGGCCGTCACATAGGTGTAATTGGAAAGTTCTGTTAGACACTCTGTGGCTTGAATGTGACATTCAGGTTAGAGTGTGTTAAGGTGTTAGACTGGCAAAATTAGCTAGATCTCGGTCATAAAGGACCCCATTTGCCATGCCAAGATCGTAAAGGCAACAGAAAGCCAATGATTAAGTGTGAGAGTGTGGACAACCAGGGAAGCCCTCTTCCTCTTTTAGAAAGACCACTGGCAATAGCCACAGAGGGAAGTGGACAGTAGTGTGATGCTGGAGGTAAGAAGACTGACTGCAGCCTGGATGTGACAGTGGGATGAGCAACCACTAAAAAACTTCTAGACATAAGATGAAGAAGAAATTGAAAGGACCTGGTGCCTGATTTGAAAATGGGACATAGGAAGCAAAAGGGAGCTAGAAAAATAAAGGCTTCCTGGGTGACTGGATGTATGATGGTGTGATTCACAGAAATTGATAGAACCGAGGAGGAGCAGATTTGGAGAGTTGGCAGGTGGGGAGTTGATGTTACATGAGATCCATCTGTGAACATGTAATAAGAGGTCTTTATACATGTGCCTAATGTTCAACAGGAATATGGGCTAAAGAGGAAGATTATGAATTTGTCATCAGCATAGAAATGGTAGTTAAAGCCATGATTGTGGATGAAGTTGCAGGAGTGAGTATATAAAGGGCTTGGTATGGCATCTGCTTGTATTAGGTTATATAAGCATGTTTAGTTCTAGATCAGTTTGAACTGGATGTTCAGCTTATTCAGTACTGTTGTTTTAGGGTGCTAATCTTTGTGTTTTATTTGAATGCATGCATAAAAAGGTATTAAATAACAGCAGATTCCTGGTTCTCTGAGGGTGCATCGGAGGTATAGAAATCCTCAGCATAAAGTTTGACATGAAACCCAGAGCCTTTTGAGCTTTTTAAAATTTAATATTTAGGGGAACATTCTGATGAGATTGTAACCTTTATGAGAGTAGAAAGAGACTAATTTTAGTCCCTTCCCTTTTACATGACCAAACACCACATCCATCCTTGCAATAAGGACACTATTGACAACCCATGTCCATAAAGGGACGTCGGGAGCAAATAAGGGATAGGGAAAGTACTAACTGACAGATACTTCACACTGAAGAGAAATAACGAGACTGGAGTGTTTCACCTGTACCTTAGCAAAGGTCTTCCTTTACTGTTTCATTATCTAGAAGTAAAACTAGTTTCAGAGTACAGTAGTTGGGAGAAGTAGAGAGTAATATAGACTGAGAATATTTTACCGTTCATTTCTTGTAGAAAATGTAAGTATCAAACTGCTCTTTTTCTTGCCAAATAGTCTAATCTGTCTTCAGCTATTTTAACTGTTTACCCTGAGTATTCTAAGTACAAAGCAAAGTGCATTTGTCTTTTTTATGCTTTTGCTTTTATGAAATTTAATTTTTTTTTAAATGAAATAGCTGTCTCAAACCAGAACAGTTTGTGGACATTAAATAACTGGTGTAATTTCACTGGCTCATTTAGTCAATAAATATTTACTATTGACTTGTATGTGTTAGGCACAATTCTGGATTTGGGGTAAACAAAGCAAAATATTCCTACCTTTGTGGATCTTATATTCTGGGAAGAAGAGACAGATAATGAATAAAACAATAAGTAAATTTAGTAGTCTATGAGGAAGCAGATGCTATCCAGAAAATAAAGCAGAGCCGGGAATACAGTAGGATTAAGAGGAGAGGAGAGAGATTGCATACTTTTTGCAACATTTTATTATGAAAAATTTCAAACCTGCAGTGAGGTTTCAAGAATTTTAGAGTGACCACCCGTATTCCCAGTAGCTGGATTCTGCATTAACATCTTACTCTACTTGCTGTCTCTTCATCTGTCAGTCCTTATCTTTTAAGGCATTTTGAAGCCAGTTACAGGCCTCAGTGCACGTGTCCCTAAATATTTCAGCATACATATCATTTATTAGAGTTCAGTATTTATTGACTTTTTTTTCTTTTGAGGTAAAATTTACGTGCAAAGAAATTCACAAATGTTACATTAGTGTAACATAGTGTATGTTAGCTGAATTTTTACTAATTCTCATGGTTGTATAACTCAACCCCCTTGAAGATACAGAGCATTACCATCATCCCAGAAAGCTCTTTCATTCTCTTCCCCATTCAATCCTTGCCTCCACGCATCAGAAGCAGCTACTAGGTTTTTTGTTTTTGTTTTCTTCGTACCATAGACTAGTTTTGCTTGTTTTTTTAAATGGACTCAGAGTAGAGACTCTTGTGCAAAGCTATTTCCCTTCACCCTAGTGTTTATGAAACTACTTGAGTTGTGGGTATGTGGTGTATTCCTCTGTGGCTGGGTGGTCCTCTATTGTGTTACTAAACCACAGTTTGTCCACCAGTACTCCTGAGGATGGACACTTGGGCTGATTCCACTTTGAGGCTGTTGTGAATAAAACCATATGAAATTCTGATTCAGGTCTTTTTGTGATCTTGTTTTCATTTCTCCTGGGTGAATACCTCAGAGTGGGATGGCTGAGCCATGTGGAATGTGTGTGTTTTGTTTCATGAGATCTGGCACCCCTTTTTCTCACTGATCATGTGTGCAGTTGAAGTTGTTCCTCATCCTTACCATTGTATGATGTTTTAAGCCTTCTCAGTTATAGCCATTCTGGAGAGTGCAGAGTAAGGAGCAAGAGCTGGTAAAAATTGTCTGCAAGGGGGACTTTTGAATCAGGAGTTGAAATTGAGGAAGCAAGCTAATTTCTTACAAGTTTGACAAAGAGTAAGGAATCCAGTTTAATGAGAGCAGAGTGAGTGAAAAGGAGCAGTGATGCCCAAGAGCAGCAAGGAAAAGGGAATGCCAATCCTACTGGACCTTGTAAGCAGTTTTAAGAACTTTGGCTCTTTTTCTTGAATGAGGGTGGGGAATAATTGGAATATTTTGATGGAAGTATGGCATGGCCTGACTTAGCTATTTTTAACAGGTTAGTTTGTTTATTCCCATGCTGCTGCTGCTGCTGCTGCTAAGTCGCTTCAGTCGTGTCCTACTGTGTGCGACCCTGTAGACGGCAGCCCACAGGCTCCACGTCCCTGGGATTCTCCAGGCAAGAACACTGGAGTGGGTTGCCATTTCCTTCTCCATTGCATGAAAGTGAAAAGTGAAAGTGAAGTCACTCAGTCATGTCCGACTCTTTGCGACCCATGGACTGCAGCCCACCAGGCTCCTCCATCCATGGGAGTTTCCAGGCAAGAGTACTAGAGTGGGATGCCTGACTGATTTTCAGAAGGAAAGCAGTCAGGAGGCTGCAATGAGCCAGGCAGGAATTGGGTTTGGATGCAGGACCTGGGAGCCCCTGCTGGAGCACTAAGGCATTGCTGGCTGGTTCTTCAAGATGTCACTAGGATATAGGAGAGAAAGTGATTCAGCTCTCCAGTGGCAAAAAGGCCTGGCTCTCCATGCGTAAATAATCAGGGTTTAAACTTAAGTGGCTGCTTACAATGAGTCATCGCTTATTTCCCCATAAGGAGTCTTACACAATATTGTTGCTTTTAATAAGCTGTTTTTAATTCAGTAACCTAAAAGGTGTAAATGTGGTCTTAATTGTTGTTATGGCTAACTGTTAAAGCCATTATTTGCTTAAATAAATAATGAACAAGTGAATATAATTAAATCTTTCCATAGGATTTTGCACAGTATAACCTTGATTAATTGTTTCTGGCTTGGTAATATTTATTAGAACTTCCTATAGAGCAGATAGAAATACATTTTTCGAATTTAGACTAATCTTCATTTTTCTATAATGATATTTTATAAAATATTGAGTGCCTGCAGTAAAGCAAAATACAGTTCTAGATGCTAAGTAGATTACAAAGATAATTTAGTTCTCATTCTTTAAAGAATTGAGGCCCTCAATACTACAAAAGACTACATCTTTTAAAGGGAAAATATAAACGTTAGTTAGGCTAGCATCTATCTTAAGGAGCTCACATTTTGGAGATCAGTGTGTAAATGAATAAATGATTACAGCACAGTTTCTTAAGTAGAGAATGTAGTACTGCAGGAGGTAGAAGAAAGGTCATTTTAAACCAAGCTTTGAAGAACAAGAGGAAATCTGAGGGGCTGGAGGTGAAACATGGTGAATGGTAGTCCATCCCAATAAACAGAGGCACAGAACAGATGTTGAAGACACACAGTACTTCCCTTCAGATGGATCTTGTCTACAGATAGGAACTGTCACTCTTAACTGACTCAATGAAAATGATACTTTCTGATTCCTCAAATATGTGATATGCCTATGACCAGTTAACCATTTTGCAGTAACTGCCTATGCGTTTATCAAAAAGACTATTAAAAGCCACCTGAAAAGGCAAAATTTTTCTAGGGGTAAGCAAAAATAACAAAGAAGGGAAGTAAAAGAAAAAAACATTAACTATTAGAGGGGAAAGATAGGTGAGAAAAATATATATTACAAATAAAAAATAAGTAGCAGAGTGATCTTCTGGACTTAGGAGGAAGTCCCACACTCTTCCAGTGCACTCGGTGAGCAGAAGTAATAAAATGCATATTTGGAGCCCACGATTGCAGGGTTCATGGGGACACAAAGATCATTGTTCAGTCTTTTCTGATCTTCTTTTTCATTGTTCACATTGCTATAGATAGAAAACGTTATCTATAATTACTTGCAGTGTGAGAAACTTTTTAAGTAGCTTGCTTAATCATAAGTTACAATTCATCTGATTCCATTTTATATAAGATTGAATATTTTAAAGTTCTTTAGATTATTTAATTGTATTTACTTTTTTCCCTAGAAGATCAGACTTGAGAGGTGTGCCTCTGTTATTTCATGAAAAATTGCAATTATTCTTGGTGCTTTGGTGATTAACTCTGAAACTGAAACTGAGCCTAATATTATAAATATTCTTTAATATAAAGAAACTTTACCCTCCTAAGGTGCTTTTACCCTTCTAAGTAAATGGTCTTCAGACACAGCTATTTCCTTTTCTTAAAATGATCTCTTAACTCCTGTTCTTACAGATTTTAGTTTCAATGTCACTTTTCCCTAGTGAAAATGATACTCTCCTTGAAATCCCTTATTTATATTTCCCATAACTCATTGTACTTTTCCTTCATAGCATTTATCACACTTTGCAATTTTTCCTAGGACTATTTTATTAGTATCTGTCATCTGTACTACAACATCAGGAACCATGTCTTTTTTTTTTTTTTCAGTCTCAGAAGCTGACTTTATTTTATTTTATTTATTGTTTTTGCCATACATTGTCATGATATCACCATGGGTTTACATATGCTTCCCCTCCGGAACCCCCCTCCCTCCTCCCTCCCCCCCAGGAAATCTCGCTGTACCAGCCCCGAGCATCAATCCTGGGCTGGCGATTGATTAGACACATGACAATTAACATGCTTCAATGCCCTTCTCCCATATCATCCCACCCTTACCCTCATCCACAAAGTCCACGAGTCTATTCTATACATCTGCGTTCCATTTGCTGTCTCGCATGTTGGGTTCTCGTTACGGTCTTCCATGTCTGTTTTATTTACCATTGTGTTCTCAGGCCAAGCCCACAGTTGACACTTAGTAAATATAGACTAAATTAATGAGCAGACTTTAGCCCTGCTGTTCTGCTCTGTATTTCTACTTGTTTTCCTGAACCAGCATTTCCCACACTGTATTACAGAAGTTCTTCATGAACTATTAATAGATTTTGAAAAAATGATTCTGTGGTCGTAAATTTGGTACAACTGAACTCTCCCTCATGAGCAACCACAGTTTACATTAGCATGTTTAAAACTTTCATTCCTAAAGTTTAAAAATCCAGTGTTCCCTCTCTCTCTCTTTTTTTAAACTGTCAGACTTTTTATTAGACTACCTGTTGATAATCTGAAATTAAGTATTCCAGTGAACACTGTTGGGGCAGGCTGGCTTTCTCAGTGTTGCAGGTAGATGTACTTAAAAGTTTCATTTGACAGGTACTATCTTCCAGGAACATCTTTTTATACAATTGTAATTTAGAATAGGATCATCTTAGTTATTTAGTCAGAGCATTCAATAAGTAATTATTGGATTCACAGCTCATCTTATTCTAATTTATCTCATGTGTTACTTGGCTTCACCATTTTATTATAATACATCTTCCTACTCAAAGCAAAAATTTCATTTTCGCTTAAAATTGAATGTTACTTTAATATAATTCAATGGGTTTTTTTCTTAGAAATAAGTGTATATAGTTTGGTGATTTAAGAATAACTTTTTTTGCCTGCAAGTATAATTTTTACTCTTGAACTAAACTTGACTTAAATGGGAAAGGTTTTGCTGAACTCAATAAATTGTGTCTTTGAGAAATTACTTTTGTTTTAGAAAATCATGTAGTGAGATGTACTCAATTTTTTGTGTGTGTGTCAAAAAGAATTAAAAAGAATTTTAGAAAATAAGGAGAATAGAATTATAGAAGTGTTTGAAAATTGTATCATCTGGAGGTGATCTGTTAATGGGTGTACAAACTTTGAAATTTGATGGGAATGTATGCATGCTTCCACCTTTGTACTCTGTGTGTTTATATATATTCACAGATACCTATGTATATATTCATTTATTCAGTACATATTTAAGCACCATGCATTGTGCCTAGCACTATTTTGGGGTGGGTGTTTAGCAGTGAACAAAATAGTTAAAAGTCCCTGCCCTCATCATGCTTGGTTTGGGATGGGAAGGAAGTGGTGACACCAGCAAACAAACCAAATATATGACACGTCAGAGGACAGTAAAAGCCGTGGGAAAATAGAGCAGGTAAATGAATAAAAGAGTGTAGAGATGATTGTGTTCAACTACTTGTAGACTTTTTGCTATAGTTGTGTATGTTCAATTATGTCTTTTTCTTTTAAAAAAACTTATAGACAAGTATCCTGAACATATACTTTTCAGATCTCTTTTTACTTAATAAGTTGATGGATTTTACCATCTCATTAAATATTACTCTCAAAGCTAGTGGAGATGATGGAATTGCAGTTGGGCTCTTTCAAATCCTAAAAGATAATGCTGTGAAAGTGTTGCACTCAGTATGCCAGCAAATTTGGAAAACTCAGCAGTGGCCCCAGGACTGGAAAAGGTCAGTTTTCATTACAATACCAAAGAAAGGCAATGCCAAAGAATGCTCAGGCTACCACACAACTGCACCCATCTCACATGCTAGTTAAGTAATGCTTAAAATTCTCCAGGCAAGGCTTCAGCAATACATGAACCGTGAACTTCCATATGTTGAAGCTGGTTTTAGAAAAGGCAGAGGAACCAGAGATCAAATTGCCAACATCCGTTGGATCATCAAAAAAGCAAGAGAGTTCCAGAAAAATATCTATTTCTGTTTTATTGACTCTGCCAAAGCCTTTGACTGTGTAGATCACAATAAACTGTGGAAAATTCTTAAAGAGATGGGAATACCAGACCACCTGACCTGCTTCTTGAGAAACCTGTATGCAGGTCAGGAAGTAACAGTTAGAACTGGACATGAAACAACAGACTGGTTCCAAATAGGAAGAGGAGTACGTCAAGGCTGTGTATTGTCACCCTGCTTATTTAACTTTTATGCAGAGTACAGCATGAGAAACGCTGGACTGGAGGAAGCACATGCTGGAATCAAGATTGCTGGGAGAAATATCAGTAACCTCAGATATGCAGATGACACCACCCTTATGGCAGAAAGCAAAGAAGAAATAAAGAGCCTCTTGATGAAAGTGAAAGAGGAGAGTGAAAAAGTTGGCTTAAAGCTCAACATTCAGAAAACTAAGATCATGGCACCTAGTCCCATCACTTCATGGCAGATAGATGAGGAAACAGTGGAAACTGGCTGACTTTATTTTGGGGGACTCCAAAATTACTGCGGATGGTGATTGTAGCCATGAAATTAAAAGATGCTTACTCCTTGGAAGGAAAGTTATGACCAAGCTAGACAGCATATTGAAAAGCAGACATTAATTTGCCAACAAAGTTCCACCTAGTCAAGGCTATGGATTTTCCAGTAGTCATGTATGGATGTGAGAGCTGGACTATAAAGAAAGCTGAGCACCGAAGAATTGATGCTTTTGAACTGTGGTGTTGGAGAAGACTCTTGAGAGTCCCTTGGACACAAGGAGATCCAACCAGTCCACCCTAAAGGAGAACAGTCCTGGGTGTTCATGGGAAGGACTGATGTTGAAGCTGAAACTCCAATACTTTGGCTACCTGATGCGAAGAGCTGACCCATTGGAAAAGACCCTGATGCTGGGAAAGATTGAGGGCAGAAGGAGAAGGGGACGACAGAGGATGAGATGGCTGGATGGCATCACTGACTCGATGGACATGGGTTTGGGTGGACTCCGGGAGTTGGTAATAGACAGGGAGGCCTGGCGTGCTGCTGTTCATGGGGTCGCAAAGAGTCAGACACGACTGAGCGACTGAACTGAAGTGATGCTGGACATTAGGATAGTGGCTTACTCTCTGTCCTTACACTGTCTCCCATGTTTACCTAAGCAGAGATGTGCTAACTGATTAAGAACAAAATGCAGGTTAAGAATTAGGTGCCTTGCTCCCTCACTTCCTCCTTGAGTTTGGTGGAAGTAGAGGGGGCATAGGTCACAAAGTTGCTTTTGCTATGTGAGGCTATCTGAGAGAAGAGCACCCCTGTGACCAACTCCCCACCTGGGGCTCAGACTCCCCTCCAGGACCAGTGCGCTGTGACCACAGCCTGTTTCTGGTCACCCCTCTTGCCCCCTTCACACTCAGTTTCTGCCAGCTCCCAGGAGCCACAAGGTAGTATGAATCAAAGATCAAATTGAATTATGAAAAGGAAAAATTTTGTTTACACACCCGAGTTTGCAACCGTATGATTTATACCTGTTATTAAGGATAACAGAGTCTTCAAGGAAAAGGTTAATTTGAGTAGTGGAACTTTCCTACATGGAAAGAAACAAAAATGACCAGTCAAACTTCAGGTAAATATTCATCAATTTTATTACATGGGGGCTAATTTCCTTAATATTGAAAAGGAAAATAATCCACCTATTTAAACATCAATGAAAAAAGGGAAAGCAGGCCTTTTGAAAGTGAGCAAATGGCAACATTTAAGGGAAGAAAAACTCACTGTAAAGAAACTAACCTAAAATAACATGATAGGTGATTTTAAAATTGAAGAGAGATGTTGAGGATTCCTACATAGAGGGGTCAAAATAGGTGTTGTCAGCTCATGTACCCTCTGAGGACTTGCATCTCTCCTTGTCCTGCAGAGGCTCTCATGGACCCTCTCATGGAGAGGTGTCTCATACATATCACAGTACAGGGTTGGGTTTTGCAGCATTCAGGGAGGAGGACAGGCATTTAGGTTGTTTCCAGGGTTTGGTTTTTTCCTCTATCAATTAGTGTCTGTTTAAGTAAGTTAATGGAGTTGTGTATTCCACATCCACAGAATGAAATGCAATTCTGCTGTTGCACAAATTGTAGTAAAAGCATCAGTATGGAAAAATCTCCAGGATATGTCAAGGGGATATGTCAGGATATGTCAGGTTGCTCAGAAGACTCCTAGCTGTGAATTGAAATCTATATGTACATAAAGTTACCAGAGGCTACTGATGAAGACTTAAATTTTTTGTCTTCATACTGTTGGAATATTTGTTATTCCTGAACTTGTATTATATATAGTATTTTAAAAACTAGTTTTAATTTAATGAAATGTTTACCAAAATTCAGTGATGATAGGGGTTGGTAAGAACAGGTACTTTTGTGGCAGCTGGTAAATCTTTCTGTGTGACAACTCAACCTAAGCTCATTTTGAGCACCTGTTATGTGCCAGGCATTATACTAAACATCTAATACACATTTATATTACTTAAATCTTTCCAGCCAACCCTGTAAGATTCTATTTTTCTTTTACTGAAGGAAACATTTAGAGAAATGAAGTGTCTTGCTAGGAGTCACAAACCCTGCAGCCTGTGCTTTCAGTCCCTATACTACTGTTCAAAAAGGGCTCTGGAAATTCAAAAGAAAGGTTATTGCTTGGGACAAAAGACCAGGTTTGAATCTGTGTCAGTTTCATCAACCAAAAATGGAGAAAATAATCTGTACCCTTTTTTGGAAAAATCATGTTAGTTCATTTGTATTACATTTCTGAAGTACTGTATGAATAAATGATTATAATCCATAAAATATTTTTTATACATAGCCTGCTTTCTTCATACAAAAAGTTCAAATGTTTTACCCATTTAAAAAAAAAATTCATCTGCAAGGTGCAAACTTTAAGTAACAGCTTTGGTTAGCTTTTTTGAATCTTATTTAATCCTCAGTTTCAGTATAGTGCCTTTTCTTAAATTGAGGAACTAATTTATCTAACCAGATAAATTGGTTTGGTGTATCTAACCAAATCTTGTTTATACCCAAAATGTTTTCACCACAACTATATTGTTAGCATCCTTACAAGGCTACTAAAAAATCCCTCTACTTTAAAAATAAATGAACAAGAAACTTCTTCATAAGGCTGTATGTTCTGATTGCTTGTATTTTAATGTGTAAATGTACCTGTTTCTCCCTCTTTCTAGGAACACCATCTTCAGCGGGCTATTTCAGCACAGCAGGTGTATGGCGAGAAGAGGGATAACATGGTTATACCAGTCCCAGAAGCAGAAAGTAACATCGCTTACTATGAGTCTATTTATCCTGGGGAATTCAAGATGCCAAAGCAGCTCATTCACATACAGCGTAAGTGATACTCTCTTGATGACTATATCTTGTACTCTGTTCTTACATAGCTCCACAGATTTTTATGTTTATCTGTTTGAGGCCATTTCATTGACCAGCATCAGCTTGAGAGTTATCAGAGCCATTTTCACGTTTTACACTTGTGCTTGAGATTCCCACCTGACAAGAAAGAACACATTTTCAGCCTAGATTTTTAGCTTCATCTCAACATGGGATCTTCTGCTACTGTAGATGAGTAGGATAAAGAATAAACCTTTAGATGTAGAAATCATTTTCTTACTGTTCAGAAATAGTAATACTAATTGCCTTAAAGGATTTCCTAATAGAAGTCAGAAGTCAACAAACCTTTTCTGTAAAGGGTCAGATTGTGTTTTAAACTTTGTGGGTCATTTAGTCTCTGTGACAACTATTTTACTCTGCCATTGCAGACAAAATCAACAATAGACAGAACATAAACAAATGGGCATGGCTGTGTTCCAGTAAAACTCTCTTGACAAAAACGTGTCAATCCAGTATCGGCCCACTGGCCATAGTTTGCCAGCCCCATCTGTGTTTCTGTTTTTTTCTTTCTTGGCCAAGCCCCACAAGTTCATGGGATCTTAGTTCCCTGACCAGGGATCAAACCTGGGCCCTTGGCAGGGAAAGCATGGAGTCCACTGGACCCCCAGGGAATTCTCATGATTTTTTTTTTTTGTAAATTTAGTGTTTTAATTGGCATCTTGTGTCACTTGGTGCTGATGGAAGTCTTCATTAAAAATGACCCTTTGATAGCTTAATCACAGTTGATGATGATGAGCTGCTGAAAGCTTGTAAACTTAGGTAAATTTATTTCATTCATTTTGTCCTCATGTAGTGGAGCGCTAAACGTGTAATTGCAGGGTTGCTAAGGAAAAGGTGTTATAGCTTTCATTGTTGTCTTGCTGGCCTTTATGATCAAGAGGTTTTTCTAGGAGCCTGTCTAAACTTTTTTCAGAACAGTATAAATCTGTTTTGTTTTTATTGTTCTCTCTGTGGACATAGAGCAGCTAGCTTTACCTAGTTTCTTATTAACTACCTTTCTAACTCATTTAACCTTTTCTCCATATGATCTAATCTTTGTCCTGGATTCTAAGCATTTTTTAAAAACTATTTCTTAAATATGAAAACCACAAGTAAACATGCCCATATTGACTCTTACCAATTCTGTGTTAGCATTTGATGTTTTTAACTTGTGATGTTTTTTCACCTTTACTCCAGCTTGTTCCCATTAGGAAAAAAAATTTTCCTTCAGAAAAAATTTTTTTCCAGTTTGTTAAAGGTTACTTTGAAGTGAACCAAACAAATGGCATGTGTTTTTCTTGCCTGCTCATGTTTAATTACATATAAAACACAGACATCCTAAACAAAGTTTACCAGTAATAGGACCTAAAACTTTAGTTCTCTGGAAAATCATGTCAGTGTGAAATTCCAGAGTGGATCCTTGCTGTATATGTTAACCAGGACCACATTATATTCCACAGCCACTGGCTGTATTATTTCATGAATATATGCTATTAGGCTAAAGCAGGATGGAGCAAGATAAAATTACATTACTCATTTTACATTATCATTACTATCAGGAATAAAAAAACTTTGAATGCTTGTTTTACAAATAGGTGCTTATTGATGACCAGAATTCACAAATTCCATTTTATTGATAGCTTGTGGGTTAAATTGTGGTCAGAAAAGTCAAAAGGTACTATATTAAAAAAGGCATTGATTCTGCCTACATTGTAATCAAATAACAGTAATAAAATGGAAGCAGAATTGTAAATTATTTGGGAAAAAAAATGTTTTCATCAGATTTAGAAAGACGTATTACATTGGAAGGTTTATAAACACTGTCAGCCAAATGAGTGTTAGCTGACTTTGAGTTTCTTTTAACATTGTCTTGCGTGATTATAGATTCACAGAATATGTGAAGCCTTGTATATTCACCACCATAATTAAGATACTCAGTTATATATCACCGCAAGACTCTGCCTTGTTGCTCCTTTAAATGCACGCCCAGCCTCTGGCAACCACTCATCTGTTCTCCATCTTTGTAATTATGTCTGTTGATAAAGGTACCATGATGGAATTATGAATGTGTATCTTTATGGCTGACTCTTCTCCTCTCAGCATGGCCCCCTGGACGTTCCTTCGGGCTGCCGGAAGTGTCAGGAGTCCCTCCCTTTCTCTTCCTGAGCAGTCTTCCATAACATTGACCGCAGTAGGTTGCACTGCTCACTCACTGAGAGACACTGGGTTGTTTGCAGATTTTGACCATTTCAAATAAAGCTGCTGTGAACATTCATGTACAGATTTTTGAGTGAACATAAATCTTTACTTACCTGAGTTAAATACCTATAGTGTAGTTGCTGGGTCATTTGTATCTCAGAAGGCTATACCTGTTTGCAATATCATCTGCAGTGTATGTGGGATCCAGTTTCTCCTTTATCCTTGCCAGCATTTGAAGTTATCACTTTTTAATTTTAGCCATTCTAGTAGGTATGCAGTGATATCTCACTGTACTTTAAATTTGTTTCTCTCTAAATGACTAATATGTTAAACATCTTTTCACGTGTTTTTTGCCATCTAGATATTCTCTTTGGTGAAGGTTGTGCGTGTCCTATTTTCTAATTAGATTATTTTAATGTTAAGTTTTGAGAATTTTGTTTTGTTTATATATTGTAGACACAAGTCTTTGTTGTATGTGATTTGGAAATATTTTGTCTTGGTATATAATTTGTCTTTTTATTCTCTTAACAGTTTTCCACAGAGTAGGAGTTTTTAATTTTGATGAAATCCATTTAGTATCAACTCCAAGAATAGTCTTTGTTTTGCCCAGGGTCCAAAGATGATTTCCTATGACCTGTTCTAGGAGTTCCACAGTTTACATTATTTAAGTGTGTGATCTATTTTGACTGTGAGGTTTAGTGTGTACCCTCACTCCCCACTCTGGGTATCTAATTGCTCCAACACTATTTATTGAAAAAGTGACCCCCTCCTCTATTGATTGTTTTTGTTTCTTCAGCAAAAATCAATTATGCATATTGATCCGGCTCTATTTGTGGGTTCTGTATTCTACTCCACTGATCCCTGTGTTTATCCCAAGATAGTACCACTGTCTCAATTACTGCAGCTATATGATCATCCTTAACATTGGGGAAATGCTTCCTCCTTTTTTTTTTTTTTGAGATTGTGCTGGGTATTCTAGGACTTTTCCCTGTAAATATTTCCCTAAAATTGCCACTAGAATAAGTTTGTATCTGCAAAGAAACTTGCTGTGATTTTGATAGGAATTGCGTTTAAATCTATAGATCATTGTAGGGAGAATTGACATCATTTCTGTGTTGAGTCTTCTAGTCCATGACCACAATCTGACTCATACGACTCTTCAGGTATTTAGGTCTTTGATTTCTTTAGTTGACACTTCATCATTTTCATCATGAAGATCCATGGTGTTTTAGTCCTTTTTGATTATTTTTTAGATTTATACCTGTTTTCTTTGACACAATTGAAAATGGTATTGCACTTTTGATTTTTGTTTCCACCTGTTTATTGTCAGTATGCAGAAATGCAGTTCGGTTGTATGCTGAGCATGTGTCCCGTGGCCTTAACTGAAATTGCATGTTAGTTCTAGAAGATGTTTGCAAGTTCTTTGAGATTTTCTAAATGGAGAAAAGTCATGTTGTAGTCTGCAAATAGAAATGGTTTTGCTTTCCCTTTCCAACCTGTATGTCTCTTATTTCTCTTTCTTGCCTTAGTATAATGGTTAGAAGAGTGGTGAGAGCAGACATCCTTGCCTTATTCCTGATCTTAAGGGAAAAAATTTAGTCATTCACCGTCAAGCATTATGTCACCTGAAGGGGGTTTTTTGTAGTTGCTTCTAAGAGTTTGAGAAAGTTCTCTGTTCCTAGTGTATTGGGAGTTTTTATCCTGACTGTTGAATTTGTCAGCTGCTTTTTCTGCACCAAAGATATTGTTAATCTTTTTGTGACTGTGTGCTCTGTCTTGTCAGGTTTTGGTATCACAGTCATATTGGCCTCATAAAACAAGTTAGGTGATGTTTCCTGTTACTTATTTTCTGAAAGAGATTGTGTAACAGTGATGTTAATCTTTTAAAAATTGGTATTGACTTTTAATATAATACAATACACAAGAAGAGGCTAGTTATATTACAAATTTCTGCAAAGCTGGAATTGAATGCCAGGTAGTCTAATACATTGCTTATGAAGGGTACATTGTATCAAATTATGTATATAGACTTGGTCATTTCAATTCTTATAGTTTCTATTTTATAAAACTCTTAAGCTAATGTTTACACAGACTATTCCTTGGAGTTTTCAGGATGATAGTATTGCCTTAAAAAGTAGTGATTAGACACATTTGAGAATGATTGCATGTTATATTGCCTTCTCTACCCTAGAGTTATAATACATATTACTCTCTTTGCAAGCTCTGGGAACCTTGCAGTTAAAAAGGAAAGTTTATTTTAACTCAGGATTTTTCAGATGTATTCTTTACATGTTATCTGTTAACATTTCATTGAACATTTATTTGGAAAATTTCAACATTATTCTTGTCTTTAATAGGTTTAGGAAAGAGATCATATTTTTCTCCCTTTTATCCTATCAGAGCAGTGAAGGAAGAAACCTGTTTTAAAACCATCATCCCCTCCTTTAGTTCCAAACTGTTGATACTTTCTCAGCTGTTGGAGAGTGTTGTTCAGCATCTCCTGGTCCAAAGGATCTTAATGTTGTTTCTCTTTTGATTGGTGATCTGGAAGCTTCTGGATTGTCCAGAATCATTGCAGATGGTGATTGCAGCCATGAAATTAAAAGATGCTTACTCCTTGGAAGGAAAGTTATGACCAACCTAGACAGCATATTAAAAAGCAGAGACATTATTTTGCCAGCAAAGGTCCTTCTACTCAAGGCTATGGCTTTTCCAGTAGTCATATATGGATGTGAGAATTGGACTATAAAGAAAGCTGAGCACCAAAGAATTGATGCTTTTGAACTGTGGTGTTGGAGAAGACTCCTGAGAGTCCCTTGGACACAAGGAGATCCAACCAGTCCATCCTAAAGGAGGTCAGTCCTGGGTGATCATTGGAAGGACTGATGTTGAAGCTGAAACTCCAATACTTTGGCCACCTGATGTGAAGAGCTGACTCATTTGAAAAGACCCTGATGCTGGGACAGATTGCAGGCTGGAGAAGGGGATGACAGAAGATGAGATGGTTGGATGGCATCACCAACTCAATGGACATGAGTTTGGGTGGACTCCAGGAGTTGGTAATGGATCCGGAGGCCTGGCGTGCTGCAGTCCATGGCGTCGCAAAGAGTCAGACACAACTGAGCAACTGAACTGAACTGAGATTGTACAACTAGGACTTCTCCTTTCCTATTCATACTATAAGAAAGAACAAAACAGTTCTGACCAGAATAGGCAGGAACAAATCTCTCCTCCCTTCCCCTCCAATTTGAGTCTCAAGATTCTCTTGCTAATCCTCAAAGGAAATCTCTTTTAAAAGGCAGTCTTGTTGCATATTTGAATATGTGTGTACGTATGTATGTATAGATTCATATCTGTGCATTTCTGGTTCTGTCCACTGGTAAAGCCAAGAAGCAAAAATATTCAGTAGCAATAAGCACATCTAACACCTATTCCCTGGTCCATAACCACTAAATAGGACCAAGAATATGTGGAGAGATGACTGATTCCAGGGCTGGGGGAGGGTAAGTCAAGATAAACCTGAACATCTTGTTATGCCAGAAATTAAGACCTCACAAAAATGGCAGAGGCATATCACAGAAGGACATCGGAGTTTCTGCTGGCTAGTTTGGGGACATTTTAAGCAATGGAGTAGTTGAGTACAGTGATGAATTGTGAACCATTGTAAAAGTAGAAATTCCTCAGTTCCATACTGATGATAAACAGTGCTAAGTGGTGGAGAAGAGTAGTCTTACGGTTTTACATTAGAGAATGCCAGCCAAGAGCTGAATGGTGCTGTGGCGAAGAGAATGGTGGAGTGAAGGATGTTAGGGAGCTAGGGATGGACATGTACACACTGCTATATTTAAAATGGATAACCAACAAGATCCTACTGTATGGCACAAAGAACTCTGTTCAGTGTTTTATGGTGGCCTGGATGGGAGGGTAGTGTGGGGGAGAATGGATACATGTGTATGTGTGGGTGAGTCCCTTCGCTGTCCACTTGAAGCTTTCACAACATCAGCTATATACCCCAATACAAAATAAAAGTTTTAAAAAAAAAAATTCAAAGAAACCCAGAAAATCATTTTTGCAATTACATGATCAAGACTGACTCACACAAGAGTCACCAATGTGTGTACCTAAGAGGAAGTTTTCTTGAGGAGCATGGTATTTGCATGGCCTTAAGCTCTCCCCACAAAACTGCTTATTAGTTACTGGATTGGGGGGGGAGGGCATGGGCAGGAGATACACAGTGGAATATTGGGCAGTTTCTTGACTGGTGATCAAAATTATCATCACTTATGAGAAACAGATGAACATCGTGTGCCTCTAGATGTGAGACCCTGGTAAGGACTGAGAAGTTGAGTGTTCAATGTGACAGAAATAAATGAGATACTGCCTCTGCTCAAGAAAATTGAGCATATTCGACTGTTTAGCAAATAAGATTGTAAAGTATATGTAACAGTAGTGCAAAAGAAGGGGAGTGAACTAGAACAGGAATTTTTAACCTTGGTGCCACAAGCTGTTTTAAGGACATTTGAATTTTCAGCTTATAACTTATGTAAAATACTATGTTTACACCGTGTTTTTCTGGAGAGAGAGGGTTCATAACTTCTAAAAAAGGTAAAATAGTTAGGAACCACTTATTGGGTGGGGGGCAGTCTGGAAAGGATTCCACAGGAGCTGATGTCAGGTTGGGTTTTCCCTGAAGACAGGAAAAGAGGAGGCTGCTGTTCGAAACAAATGGAATTTGATGTTACTGGGTCATAATGTGCGGATGAGACTAGCAAGGCCCGTCAGAAAGGGCCTCATACAAATGCACAGTTGTGGGTTTGAAGGTGGGAACTTAAGAGGAACTGTTGAAGGAAGGAAAAGGTGTGAGACAGATTTTGGTATCAAGCTTCTAATACTTACATTATCAAACTAGCTTAATTTTGCAAAGTAATTGAACAACATTTGACGGTATAGTATAAAGCAATGGTTCTTTCCTTTTTTTTTTCCCCAAATCTTGACAAATTTTGAAAGGGAAATTTTCTTTGAAAGGAAAACTTCCCATTTCTCTCACCATGACAGTGATTCTCATGAGGGAACAAACCTTGGCAGGAATGAGCTCACTGAGTGACAGCTGTTACCCTTATTGGCAATGGCTAGCACTTCAGCTTTAAATACCACCCCAAAGCTGTCAGTGAAATGGTTAAATAATTTACAAAATAGGACTTAAGTATTCTAGAAACAATCTTACTTAAAAACCTTATCCTTCTATTGTAATTTCCATGAAATTGCTGATATTTTATCATTTTTGATAAAATTTTTGATACAGAGTTTTTGTTTAATTCAACCCAGCACATTTAACAATCTCTTTCTGTTTTTACTAGTGGGCTTCTAGTTTGCTTTGTGGGGTGGGGTCACAGGTCACATCCAGTCTTTTATCACTTGTAACAATAAAGATGATCTTCTTTCTTAAACTTGAAATGCAAGAAGTTTAGATTGTTTTCAAGTCTGAAAACAAAATCTTTTTTAAAAAAGTCTTCCCTGTCCCTAGAGATAACCCAGATATCAGTGAGAGGTCTCTGTCTGCTTTTCCATGCAGTACATGATCGTGTGTGGTTTCTTCTGTCAGCTTTTAGTTTGGATGCTGAGCAGCCCGATTATGATTTGGATTCTGAAGATGAAGTATTTGTGAATAAACTGAAGAAGAAAATGGACATCTGCCCATTGCAGTTTGAGGAGATGATTGACCGTCTAGAAAAAGGCAGTGGTCAGCAGGTACAGCTTCATTGTACATATATAACGAATGTGTGTGTATATATATATATATATATAAGTATCTCTTTGTGTGAAAACAGTGTAAAGTTGGAAAGAGGGTAAGTGAGCAGGCTCTGGACAAGCTTGAATTCATATCTCTGTCCATTTCTAGCCTATATAATCTTCAGCAGAAGGTTTAAATTGCTATGTGTGTCTGTTTCCCAATCTGTAAAATAGAGATGACAAACATTACAGGATTGTTGTGAAAATTAAATACAATAATTTACATAAAGCATCTTGCTCATTATCTGACATGTTCAAAGGTACTCAGCATATTTGCTATTGTTAATACTATTATTCTGATTATTGTCATTTAAATTAGAAGTACTTTTGAACCTTTTCTTTTTATTATGTGAAAATGACATAATGATTTTACATTTAGCCAGTCAGTCTGCAGGAAGCCAAACTGCTGCTAAAAGAAGACGATGAATTAATTAGAGAAGTTTATGAATACTGGATTAAAAAGAGAAAAAACTGTCGAGGTCCGTCTCTTATCCCATCAGTAAAACAAGAGAAGCGAGATGGTTCGAGCACAAATGATCCTTACGTAGCTTTTAGAAGACGAACTGAAAAAATGCAGACTCGGAAAGTAAGAAAACCTGGGGAGTTTTTTGTAATTTTTTTATGTAAGAAAGTTTATTTGTAGTTATAAATGCCTAAGCATTGGAGACCTGTTTTGTGTTTAGACAGACTTTCTACATTCTATAATGAAAAATATTAATTTTAAATGAATCTGCCTTTAAATTCATTACTGAGTTATTAATGATATATTTTTAATGCTGTTCCATTAAAAACCATATTCAAAATTGATTTCCCAGTGATCCATGTTCCCTTTCAGTGTCTTTAAATTCTAATCTCACCTTTCAAATATATATATATATTCTTATATGTCACCAGCTATACTCAGAAATGCTTACTGACATTAAACAAGCAAATTCATACTTGCAGAATCGCAAAAATGATGAAGCCTCTTATGAAAAAATGCTTAAGCTGCGTCGAGACCTAAGTCGGGCTGTTACTATTCTAGAGATGATAAAAAGAAGAGAAAAGAGTAAAAGAGAGCTATTGCACTTAACACTGGAAATTATGGAAAAGAGGTAAAATATGTTTTAATAGCATGAGAAGCATGGCACCATTAGAATTTTGTGTAGAGGTCATTTATTTCCTAAGCAGTTTTCTGTAACTCCAGAAATACATTCTTTTAATATAGTTAGAGACTGTTGAAATATGTGGTATTGCTGTACTTTGTGTGATTTTACATGCCTTCCTCTCTTTAGTTTCATCTTTAAAGTGACTGGGTTCAGTAAAATTGTCATGCAGGATACTTCCATTTCAAAATCATTTTCTTTTACACTTACTCGAGTTAGTACAGAGCTGCAAGGGAGAGAACATTTGTCACTTCTAAAGTTTTTATTTTGTTTACTAGATGATACTGAATTTTTTTCTTAACACTTGCTGACATTTTTAACAGAAAAGTATAAAACGAGGATGGGGGAAAGGCCCATAAACTTAATACCTAGATAATCCTTCAGTGTGGCTTCCCTGGTGGCTCAGCAGAAAGAATCCACCTGCAGCACAGGAGATGTGGGTTCAATCCCTGGGTTGGGAAGATCGCCTGAAATAGGGCATGGCATTCTACTCCAGAATTCTTGCCTGAAAAATCCCATGGACAGAGGAGCCTGGCAGGCTACAGTTCATGGAGTCACAAAAGAGTTGGACACGACCTAGCGACTAAATACACACAATTCTTTAGCAGAAGCACAGTGAAAACTTCAGGCTACACTCCCCTGTTTCCAGGTCCCTTTTCCCAAAGGATATCACTATTCAATTTCTTGTGATTCATTTCAGAAAAATTGGTTTTATGGCACAGGCAATTCAAATTAGCAGAAAATTCCTCAGTACCATTTCAGGCATGAATTTCAACATCTCCACCAAATCTGTCACCCCAAAATTACTATGTTAAAATTAAATCCTCCTCCCCTCACCATGGTTATCTATTAATGGTGGCATGATAAAGCCATAGCCAAAAAGTAAAAGAAAGAAGCAGTAGGAATTATGTAATCTTTAGTTTTAATCAGCGTTCATCAGGTAGTTTACCTGTAATCTTACTTTAAGTTTCATCAGGATTTATAGTTAATATCTGAGTTAGTTATTAGTCGTCATGACGGTAAGTGCTTACAAGAACTAATTCTGTAAACCTCCTCTTAACCATTTCAGGTATAATTTGGGTGACTACAGTGGGGAGATCATGTCTGAGGTCATGGCTCAGAGGCAGCCAGTGAAGCCCACATATACCATCCCCCTCATCCCCATCGCCAACAGCAGTCAGTTCAAACACCAGGAGGCGATGGACGTGAAGGAATTTAAAGTTAATAAGGTGATCAAAATGTTTGTGATTTTTATCGTTAGAATCAGAGTGAAAAGGAGAAATTTGTATATAAACCTACCATGAAAGCCAGCTTTTGATTTAAGACTGGCCTATAGATATAGCAGTAGAGATTGTAAGGAGAGATACCTTATAGTTTCATAACTTTTCTTTAAAACCATAATGCCATAAACTTCATACAGTATGATAGAAATACTTAGCATATTTACACAAGCATGATACTCGCCATGATCTGTTTTTTCATAGCAAATACCACTTTTGCCTCTGATCTTTCTTGCCTGTTGCCTCTACCTCAAATTCATATCTCTCCTCACCTCTGCCCTCACCTGCCATGTGTATTTCTAATGTGCAACTGTATTCATCACTCTTGCCTCTGTATATTTTCCCTGTGTTGTTTCCCTCTTTAGTGATTTCATGTCTTTTTCCTCTAAAACTGCTCACCATTTGCTTTCATTGTAGAGCTAGCGAGTCTTTACTATTCTTTATTTTTTTAATACCTCAGTACTGTGGATTTGTTTTCACTATGTTAACAGTTATCTGAAGTTTGCTTTGTGTATATGTTTTCATTATTACTTTCCCAGTATTGATTTGTTAAATCTTTAGGATGAAGACTAACTAAAAGTTCCTGTTAAAAAATTCTCTCCTAGAATTTTTGTAGAAAGTTAAGAAAAAGATATAGAAGCCAGCAGTAAATACTAATTTTAGTTAAAGGATTTCAGAACATCTCTTCTTTTACTTTAATTGAAACAAAGTGTTTTATGATCATGTTTAGGTTGTAGGAACATACTCATGTTTTCACAGAGACCAACCTCTAAGACATTTACATTAGAAAATGACAAATGTAAGAGCCTTGTGTCTCCTATGAGTTCACGTTAGCAGTAAACTTATTTCCCCCAAACTTTGAGTTTGTTGACCATGGTTTCTGGTGTTTAATTCATGACTGTATTGCAGCAAGATAAGGCCGATCTTATCCGACCTAAACGTAAATATGAAAAGAAGCCCAAAGTCTTACCTTCGTCTGCTGCTGCTGCTCCTCAACAGGCCAGCCCCACCACGCTGCCGGTCTTCAACGCTAAAGACCTGAATCAGTATGACTTTCCCAGCTCAGATGAAGAGCCTCTCTCCCAGGTGAGTGGGAGGATTTTCTGTGAATGCAGGTGGGGTACATAGGAAGGCACACGATCTGACTCACTGCCTTTTATTTAAAGGTTCTGTCTGGCTCTTCGGAAGCTGAGGAAGAGAATGATCCCGATGGCCCTTTTGCTTTCCGAAGGAAGGCAGGCTGTCAGTACTACGCTGTAAGTGCGGGTTGTCTTTGTAAATAACAAACTGTTTACCTTTAGTTGACAAAAAATAAATAATAATTCGGATTTTTCTTTTTAAGCCTCACTTAGACCAAACTGGCAACTGGCCTTGGACTAGTCCTAGCGACGGAGGAACAGGGGATGTGCGATACCGCTACTGCCTGACCACCCTGACCGTGCCCCAGCGGTGCATCGGATTTGCACGAAGACGGGTTGGGCGCGGCGGAAGGTGAGTCATCTCTGCTCCTAGCAGAGGGATGTCTTAGATGTGGGTGATGGAGGCAGGCTAAAGTTTAAAATAAGGTGATCCTTCCAAACAGCTCATTTGTTCCTTCCTGCTCTTCTTAACTGTGTTTTTGATGGGTTTTTTTTTTTACTAAGATACTTTGCCACTTTGTTACCTGTTACACAACCGTAGCTTTTAATGCATAACTAGTGGTTCGTTGGCACCCCACTCCAGTCTTCTTGCCTGGAAAATCCCATGAATGGAGGAGCCTGGTAGGCTGCAGTTCCTAGGGTCGCTAGGAGTCGGACACGGCTGAGTGACTTCCCTTTCACTTTTCACTTTCATGCATTGGAGAAGGAAATGGCAGCCCACTCCAGTGTTCTTGCCTGGAGAATCCCAAGGACGGGGGAGCCTGGTGGGCTGCTGTCTGTGGGGTCGCATAGAGTCGGACACGACTGAAGTGACTTAGCAGCAGCAGCAGCAGTGGTTCCCTAATGGATCTGCTTTTCTTCTCAAGATTGAAAACCTCAGATATCTTTCCTCAAAAGTACGTGAAAGCAAGTGTAAATCACGATAATATAAATTGTATGACATTAAAAAAATGTAGTGTCCTACTCTTTGAGACCCCATGAAATATACAGTGCATGGAATTCTCCAGGCCAGAATACTGGAGTGGGTAGCCTTTCCCTTCTCTGGAGGATCTTCCCAACCCAGGGATCAAACCCTGGTCTCCCGTGTTGCAGGCGGATTCTTTACCAGCTGAGCCACAAGGGAAGCCCAAGAATAGTGGAGTGGGTAGCCTGTCCCTTCTCCAGCAGATTTTCCCAACCCAGGAATCAAACCAAGGTCTCCTGCATTGCAGGTGGATTCTTTACCAGCTGAGCTATCAGGAAACCCCGTGTGACATTAAAAAAATTACCAAAAATTGTTTTAGGAGTTCTGGGAGATACTGAGAAAAAGGATTAAATAGGTTAAGAAATGTCTCTAGTCCACTGAGTTAACTCATCAGAGGAAAGGCTCCTGGCTCCATGCAGGACCTGATCTTGACCTCATCTTGTCAGGACACCTGCCTCTGTCTAGACCTGACGGAGTCCTTGATGCTCTAGAGGTGTTCGGGTGAGAAGTTTTGTGGGGAGGGGAGGGATTTCCGAACACATGAACACGAAGGAAAAGACAGACTCATGTACGGTATTAGTGAAAAAAATTAAAAGGCAAAACGGATCAAGGTGCCTTCAGGAAGAAACCTAAGGGTATAATTTACAGTAAATTAATGACTTATACACATTTCTTTCATTTTTTATCTTAATTGCAGTTGTTATCACTTCGTGTCAGTTTAGAATTATCCAGTCACTAAGACACATTTTATTGAGTGCTTTTTCAACCTCATCATTAGCAGTGAAAGTTCTCTATGTTGGCTAGCATTAGTCAGTGTTAGCATTGTAAGATGGATTCATTTATAAAGTTTATATAAAGTAAAAATAAATCCTCTCGAGTGGTGACTTCAAATATTTTGTCTGTAAGAAATTTTAATAGTGTAAAATATCCAAAGATCACATACTTTTATTGTTTTTCTCCTACCTACTCCTTCAGAAAAAACCTTTTTGCCCAAGGAACAGATACATTAGCAATTCTTCATAAATGTTCTGTTGCTTTGTGCTGGAAGTGAAAGCTCAAATTCTCTTGCATGGTGACACTAACAGACTGTTAGAAGGCTTTCTGTTGTATGGTGGACAGTATACCTTATTCTTCAAGGCAAAGTACTTTCTTCTCTAATCGAATCATTAAAAAGTGAAAGAACCTTAACAGAAATTGAGAGTTTAGCTTACGGAGCCAAATACTGAAATAATCAAATTTATAGCTTTTAAATATTCGGTATGAGATTGCTTTGGGGGACGTGGGGAGGGGAGAGAAAAACTCTGGTGTAATTTCTGAGTAGCTGTTCTACATACATTTTCTGACTGATTTTTAACAGGGTCTTACTGGACAGAGCGCACTCAGACTACGATGGTGTGTTTCGCCATCTGGATCTGGACATGCTTTCCTCACCACAACATTCTCCAGTCAATCAGTCTGCCAATACCTCAGAAACAAATACCTCGGACAAATCTTTCTCTAAAGACCTCAGTCAGATACTCGTCAATATCAAATCATGTAGATGGCGGCATTTTAGGCCTCGGACACCATCCCTACATGACAGTGACAATGATGAACTCTCCTGTCGAAAATTGTATAGGAGTATAAATCGAACAGGCACAGCACAACCCGGGACCCAGACATGCAGTACCTCTACACAAAGTAAAAGCAGCAGTGGTTCAGCACACTTTGGTATGTTCATTCATTTTGATGTGCATTTCTGTAGAAGACTCGGATGCATCAGTTTTGGGAATATGTGGTCTGTTATTCTTACAGCTAAAAGTCCTCTTCTCTTAAAATAGTATTTTTTTTTAATCTAGGTTTAAGTATTTATTTGAATTCTGATTGTGCATGTATCTTCATTTAAATATTTTTGCACACCCAAGAATTTTAGTGCTGTTTATAATGTATGGCATTTGTTTCCTGATGCACTTCATGAACCACCAAGATTCAGCTATTATGTTTTCAAATAATATGGAAAGAAAATGGACCCTAAATTGACAGTGGATACTTTTCTGGGCTTTTACTTAGACTGCTTTAAAGTAAGCCAGCAGGTTGATAGATAGGCACGCTTTCTCTGCTGACATATTAATTAAGAATAATTTATAAGAGGGACACTAACTTTTCAAAGAACATCTAAGTTTAAGGATTATTCTGATAATTTGGAAACATTTCAAGTAATACGTACTTTAGCATTATGCCCACACTGTGAGATGGGTCTAATATAAATGCCATTTACTTTAAAGCAAATACTAGTTGTTTGAGGCATGTAGATTATAGAAAATCACTGTTAAAGTTGTTACTGCAGATATTTATAAAGATAATTTAAATATAGATTTGGAAAGGGCTATAAAGATTATTTAATCTGTCCCCCTAATTATCTGGTAAGGCTACAGTTAATCCTAGTAAATATGAAAATGTGCCTTATATCCTTAAAGACCTTCAGAAAAGGTTCCATAAATTAATATTCTTTGTGATTGGAAATAAAGTACTTCTAGGAAAGGGAAGTCTTTCAGCCTATAAGAAATATAAACCTATTTCAGAAATCAAGTAGAAGATAATCTAAATTATTCTGAGGCCTACCTAATAGATTACTTATAATCCCATTAATTTTGGAGTCTATCTCATGAAGATTCAAGTTTCTACTTTTACAGTCTTAAAAGTCAAAAGGATTTTTCAGTATGAAGGTCTTATATGATGTGAGTGTAGAGATTTTAATACTATAAACTATGTTTCCCTGATAAAGATAAAGTTGTTTGAAATTCTTTGAGACTAGATGTAGAAAACTGGCTTGTTCGATCCATTTCTGATCTTCTCCACTTCTTTAAAGTTGTATAACTATCCTAAGGATCTTACATGATCTTTTTCATATAAATTGTTTTACTATACTACTTAAGTGAGCATTGATAGTGTAACACTTACTTGATTTATGTTTGCCAATGAATGTTACAAGATGAACATGGAACAGTAGTATTACCAAAAATTTAGCTGAAAAAATCTTTAATAACTGTGTAATTTTCTTTTCCATTATTTTCTTCCCCCTATATGTGTGATCAGATTAAATGGGTGGGTTTATCGTTTGTTTTCTCTTGCACTTAATTATTCTCAATTTTCCCATAAATTTCCTAGCTCTTTCTGTATACTTACAGAATTGCTTTAGGGTAGCACTTTATTCTTTATTGTTTGTGAATATTCCAGAAACCTAAAGCTTTTCACTGTAAAGTATATAACAGTGAACTTATGTCATGTATACCTTTAACTTCATTGAATTCCCCTGGAGAAAAAAAAAACTATAGCAGTTCAGATGTTAACACAGGATTCTTAAGTACAGTTGAACTAAAAGAGTGAGCCACTCTGGGAATGGGAGAAGTGAGTTTGTTGTTATTCCTCCTGCAGCATCAATGCCTGCATTGCTACCTCACCCTCTGTTAAGCATCTCATCTCATTTGATGTAGTTTTAAAGAAGTTTTTTTTTCATTTGTCATAGCCCCTAAATATAAACCAAACTGCTCTGTCTGGAATTCAGCCACAGAAACTCTGATCTAGTCTGATGCCCGGGGAAAAACTGGCTATGTTGGACTTAGTGAAAGAAGGAGATGGACTCATCATGGTACTTGCTAAAGGAATTTTTTAGGCTTAATTTTTACCACCCTGACTTTAGACCTTAACCAGTCATTATGTGACAAGAGTCAGCTGATATACTTGCCTGCTATTTTAAGCCAAACACGTGGGTTTTAATTTAGCCATTTTTTATTATTCTATCATTGTTTTAAATATTAATATTTATATGTGTGGTGTGACAGAGTAATGCTCTCTGGACTGATTATCCCTTTTCTAAATAATCCTCTAGAAGGGCCTCTTCTCACTTCCAAATAGAAAACTACATGAGGGCATCTAAAGCCCGTCGTTTTCAGTACAGGGCATGAGCCCTAGCACATGTCTTTTGCTTGCTTCCCGGTCCTCACCGCTTTTCATAGCTGTGCAGCCAGATGGGGTGGTCAGGTGCTAAAGTGCTTGGTCTTCTGAATATGGTACAGCAGGGTGACACTGTCTTAGAACCTCTAGGACTAGATTTTAGTACTTGAGGATAAATCATGTATTCTTAGATAGTCTTTAGTTAGAATGTGATTTGAACAGTTTTCAAATATATTTTTTAATATTTTTATCTACAAAAATGTCTTTGAGGAATTCGCTGGCAGTCCAGTGATTAGGACTTCACACTTTCTCACTGCCGAGGTTCAGTCCCTTGGCCAGAGCTCTAAGATCCCACAAGCCATGAGGTGCAGACAGAAGGAAAAGAAAAACAAAACCATCTCTGAAAACTTAGGATTGGTTGCATGACTAACTATTCATTTGCTTGTGTTTGAAGGGATAACAGATTCAGAATTAATACCTTTTTTCATAATCAGGAAGGACTAATTCAGAAAGACAAAATAGAAAAGTGATTTTTAAACCACCATTATATTTTCAAGATTTGAGTTCCTGTTTCTCAATGAAATTTTATCAGCATTTTAAGTCATTTTTCTAAACTCCCATATCTGCAGGATAGATTTATTCTCTTAAGTCAATGGGACATTTGTAGCTAGATTGATAGGTTCTAAGTCTCCGTATCTGTAGCTTACTCAGCAGCACAGTTTACTTCTATTTGTAGCATTAAACATTTTTTTTTAGATTTCTATTGGAGTATAGTTGATTCACAGTGTTGTGTTAGTTTCTGCTGTACAGCACACTGAATGTTACACATGTATTAATACATTTATCCACTCTGTTTTAGATTCTTTTCCCATATAGCTCATTATGGATTATTGAGTAGAGTCCTATGTGCTATACAGTAGTAGGCCTATTAGTTAGCATAAAATTTTAATCTTATTGTAGGACGGTAACTAGATTTGAGCACCAAATGTTTTCATTGCTAGATTTTTTAGATTTATAGGACCTTATCCTTATACAAATATGTTTCAAAACTCAGAATTACTTGCTCAGCAGAGTCTGGTGTGGTGCCCATAGTAAAATACATTAATAGTCCTACACTTGTGTAATGAAGTGCAAGAATAGTCACACTCAGTGTCAAGTTTGACCACAAAGAATCTCATGTTCAAGACATTTGCAACCAGATGAATCCAGGTTTGGTTGTAGTTCGTTATCAAATGAATTACAACAAATTTTTGTTTTCAGGTTGCATATTTTAGATAACTGATAAATGCTTGTGACCTCCATACTATCAATTCAAGCTTGCTGAATAAGGGGTCATACTGTAATACTGTGTGGAATCATTTCAGATATGTTTATTTCTTTAAAGTGACCTCTCTTTCCTGCATTAAAATAGTTTTCTGCCTTGTACTGCTCAAAGAAATTTCTAATTAATGAGTATCTTTTAAAATAGATGTTTGGGTTTGTTTGTTTTTAAGACACTGTATATTCTGGTAACCTAGAATCCATCACCTCAGACTGAATTTTCACATTTTGAAATTGTTTCCTTTTTGAAATTATCTTGTCACCCTCCCCACACCATCCCCAACTATTCCACTGATCTGCTCCAGCTCTAGGAATGTGACTCAAAGGCCAGCAGCCTGACACTAGACTGTTCCAGGGCTGGTGTGCCTGGCACATGATAGTTCCTTGCATAAGAAGTGGATTCATGAAGTTTTAGATTATTTCATCTAAATTCCTACCCTGAGAGAATTGTTAGAAGCTACCCAAACAGCGGTGGTTTCTGGGCTCTACAAGCATGATGCACACTGTTGCTACATAAAACGTCTGATTATTTTTTGTAAATGGTATTAAATCTAAGAGAAACTTACCTCTATTTCTTTCTGTATTTAAAATCTCATTGGTTTTGGGATAGTTTTGTTTCCCTTTCCACTACTAAAATCCTTATGATCTCAGATGAAAGTTTCTTCATCTTTATTATGAGGTTATAGAGGAAATCACCAAGAATCCCTCCTGATGTAACGTTTTTTGGTTCTGTGAAATGATTCTGATTCTAGGTTTGGTGATTTGTTCACCAGACCAGCTTGTCCCTCCTCTTCATGTGAATTGTGAACTTGACTACCACACCATATCTAGAGGCAGACATACAACCTAAAACCTTTTGATAGAGATTTAGGGAAATATGGTCATTTTGGTTTCTTTCCACTTAGCATTTGGTTAGGCTTTGAATTATAATGGCATCCAAGATCGTCTTAGTTTGCTGTGTAAGGAACAATGTGAAACCCAGTTCAGCTTTTATTTGCCCAAATTTATTACCTGACCTTTGTCCAAGCTTTCCTACTCATTCATACAGCCTTTTGGATTAGAATTGTTATTTTTCAGAAGAAATCTAAAACCCTTTAGCATGTTATATTTTGAAAAGGATTTTAATGATCACCTAAATTTAATACTTGTGTATTTTAGATAAACATACTGAGCTCCAGAAGATTAAGTAATTTCCTTAGGTATACTCAGCTAATTATGATAGAGCTGAGAATGAAAGAAAAATCAGGATCTCTTGGCCCCTAGACCCATGTTTTTTATTACCATCACTTCTGGCGTATATGTTACTCTGCATTTCTTCCAGAACATTTATCAGAAATGTCCAGGGAAATAACTAGACTCTGGAGTATAGAGGTATGTAACATAGGGATCTAACATAGGGATCTAAAATTGCAGTAAATGTTATTGATCTAAAGAATTGGCTGCATTTTTTTTTTAATTTCTAGATCTATATTAGGAAGTTAACAGTTGTTTAAAAAATGAAATTTACAAAACCCTCAGAGACTGAGGACTGAAACATTGATTTAAATAGGGTAAAATATTTGGAACCTTTATTGAAATCAATTTCTAACTTAATATTGCTAATTTTAGGTCACAAACACCAGCAAAGTTCTGCAAAAAAATATTTTCATTCATATAAATGGAGTTCTGAACACAGATCTATTCTACAGTGAATGCTAAATTATTGTTTTTTAGGTGTGTAATGATGTGACCTTCCAGTAATGGTCTTTTTTCTTTTCTTTTCAAGTTTATTAAGCATCTCCTACCAGGAAATTCAAGATTTAGGCAACTCAATCAAGCTTAGGAAATTAAAGTAGAAGTTGCAAGAACATATTAGCAATACTTAAATTGTCTTTTTGGCTTTAAACATTTGCTTTTTATGGAATTTTTTAAACATAAAGATAAATATTATGTTAATTATAATCTCTGTTCCAAGGCAGCCTTATTTAAAAAATAATTTAAGTCCTAATTTAACTTATTTCTGTTACATGGAAATGGTCATTTTGAGAGAAAGTTGCTTTTATGTCACTATAGATTATCCTTTTATCAATAAAAGTTTTTTTCCTGTAGAGTTCAGATCTGAGGGTTACCCACATAATAGGAAAAGAAGCAGGGCTTCCCTAGTTGGCTAAGTAGTGAAGAATCCACCTGCCAATCAGGAGATGATGGGCTGGGAAGATCCCCTGGAGAAGGAAATGGCTACCCACTCCAGTATTCTTGCCTGGGAAATCCTGTGGACACAGGAGCCTGGTGACCGTCCATGGGTAGAAAAAGAATCAAGTATGACTGACTAACAAGGAGAAGAAACTCATCAAAGGACATATATCAACTAAACAGATTTGTAACACCAAAAATAGGAAAATGAATGGTAGAGTTTTTCCAACAAATTATTTTTTTGCCTTTGTAATCCAGGAAATTAGTTCAGCTCAAGTATAAAAGTCTATGTAAATACTAGTAACTTCAGAGGTTTTCTGAAATATTATGTCACAGTTTTCCGATTTGTTTAAAATATGGTAGAATTTCTACCTAAATTTCTAGCTAAGTATTTTCTAGTTGTCCTAGGCAGAAACTCTGTCCCAGAGGATAAAGATTCTCATGAGTTATAAGTGAAAATTGCAAAACTTGATGATGTAGTATTCTAAATACATTATCAAAACATCTTTAAAGATGACAAATTAGCTGACAGTATTTTGAAGACATCAAACCTTAGATTGAGGTAATATGCATGGTTTATAGATTCCCTAGTGACCGAGGATGCATGCTAACCCTTTTTTTTCTGTTCTGAAGTAATTCTTACCCAAACACCACAGGCTTCTTAAAGAAGCCTTAAAGTCAGATGTTGTGGTTGTATGTACGCTTTTTTCTTTCTTTTTTTTTTAATTGGCAAAAAAAGAAAAAGGTTTTCCTTTTTAAAAACTGCACACACTTTTGGGGGGGGTAATAAATGAACATTTTTTTGTTTGTTTTTTTTAGAACTGAGCTCTCCATAGACAAACATAAGTAGCATAACACAGTGTCTTTCCTCAGACATCATTCTGTACAGTAAGCCAACATAAACAACTCCGTTCTTATTGACTGGATTTTTTCCAGGTGGGTTAATTGGGTGGGGAAAATTAATTAACCTTTGGAGCCTCTTTTCTTCCTGTTAAACTTAAAGGATGGGTTCTTTAAAAAAAAAAAAAAGGTAATAAACCAACAAACTTATATTTCAATGGAGGAAATGTTTGTAATGACTAAAGTTCAGAACTATGTAGAACAGCTAGTATTTCTGCACAGAACTGCTGGAGATCATCTGAATGGATTAGGACAGTAGTATGAATAAATAAAGACACCAGATGGTAATTATTGGATCTCTTCTCAAGCAGGGTGCAAAGCTGAATTTCCAATATGCGGTTGAAAAAAGCTGGTATTACCTTTTACACTGTCTAGCTTACAAAAAAAATAATGGTTTCACAGCTTGGGAAGTAAGCACTTCTCTTTGCTATGTGCAGCTCAGAGTTTCACTTTATTTTTCTTTAAACTCAAGCCACTCTTGTCAAGTGTGGTTATAAAAATGCTGAAATTCTCATTCAGAAGTGATCTTTAACAGGATGCTCAAATGCTTTCATTTTGCGCAAATTTTTTTAAATGCTTGAATTTTTTTTCATGTATTGTAAGTTGTGTGTGATAGCTGTGCATATCTATAAAGTGTTCTCTCGTTTTATGTTCAGCATTTACAGCCGAACAATACCAGCAACATCAACAGCAGCTGGCACTCATGCAGAAACAGCAGCTTGCACAAATTCAGCAACAGCAAGCAAGTAGTAATTCCTCCACCACCACGCCACAGGTGAGGGATTTGTCTGTCTTATGATTATCCCTCATTGTTTCCCACCAGAGTTCATCTCTAATTACCAACTGTTGTCATAGAACCTTGCATCTAACCAGCAGAAAAGTGGCTTTCGCCTGAATCTACATCATAGCCACTGTATACAGGGTTTAGAAAGAACATTACAGGTGAGTATAGAAGCTGTTGCCCTCTGCTTCCTATTGTAAAAAAGTAAAACCTAAAAGCATAGTCAAATGAGATGGAGACCCTGTGTTCAAGCTGATCTTATAGTCTGTGAATGTACCTCTTTAACTTACAGCCCCACCTAGCTCATTATCTGGAGAACTTTTAATTCTTCTTAAAATGTATTAAAAATTATGCTAAAATAACTTCTATTACTATTAAAAGAAATCACCTTTGAACCTAAAGCATGATAAGTGTTGGCCATTTAAACACATTTATAAAACTTAATGGAAGGCTGAGATTTGTGTCTTTAGACATCTGAGAGGAAAATATTTTAAAAATTCAAGGGGCTTCTTAATTTCTAGGCTGAGTTAGGATGTGATGTTTTGTTCCTTCTTTTCTGAAGGGGTAGTTATCGTACTGTCCCTTGGCTGCCTTTGGTTGTGTGTGTATGTGTCTAAGTTAGGTGAAGGAAATTTTGCCTACTCACTTACTCATTATATGAATTTATTCATGCATTGATTCATTGCAAATCACTGAAATGTTTTACTAGCGTGTTTCTTGTCCCAACGCTTTGTGTTGGAGGTTTACCATTTCCACATTTTAAAGGTTTATTTTGGTAATTTCATATTATATATTGTCACATAAAATCAAAATCCATAATCCTTGGGACTTCCCTGACAGTCCAGTGGTTAACATTCCACCTTCCAATGCAGGGGGTGTTGGTTCAGTCCCCGGGGAACTAAGGTCCAAAATGCCATGTACAGCAAAAAAGAATTTGTTTTTTAATTTATAATCCTCAATTACAAGATGACTTGAACATTAATCAGATTTATGACTGTCAAGAAGAAATGAAGATATTTCAGTGGTTTGCCACTTTCATTTGTATGCAGACTGATTTTGGCATATACTATAGCTGTGTAGCTTTAATAATCGTTTGAAACTAAGTGATGCTGATTAGCTCTCCTCTGTGTTTTCCTTTGTAGGGTTTTGTTTCCAAGACTTTGGATTCTGCTAGCGCTCAGTTTGCTGCTTCTGCTTTGGTGACATCGGAACAACTGATGGGATTCAAGATGAAGGAGGATGTGGTGCTTGGAATTGGGGTGAACGGTGTCCTTCCAGCCTCAGGTAGGGAGAGAGACGTGTCAGCAGCTGTGATTGTTTTCCTGACATGTCAGTGACAAACCAAAAGCAAAGGTGCGGTTGTTGAGCTGCCTCTTTCCTTCTCCCCAGGAGTATACAAGGGCTTACACCTCAGTAGTACTGCACCCACGGCACTTGTCCACACGAGTCCGTCGACGGCAGGGCCGGCTTTGATGCAGCCTGCAAGCGTGACCCAGACTGCGGGGACCCACAGTGCGCTGGGTCACCCGGCGACCGCTGCCAACTCCGCCACAACTCAGGTTCTGATTGGGAACAACATTCGATTGACTGTACCTTCGTCAGTTGCCACTGTAAACTCTATCACCCCCATAAATGCACGACACATACCTAGGACTTTAAGTGCTGTCCCGTCGTCTGCCTTAAAGCTGGCTGCTGCAGCAAACTGTCAAGTTTCCAAGGTCCCGTCGTCGTCCTCTGTAGATGCCGTTCCACGGTGAGTAGTCGCTGAAGCTCGAAGTGTTTGAAAATAAGAGCTCTAACTTAAGTTCTCTGGCACTGCTCTCTACTTATTTCTTTGTGTTTTGTTTTTCCTTTCTGGTTTTCTGGGGGGGGGTTTGTTTGTTCTCGGCCATGCCTTGTGACTTTTGAGATCTTAGTTCCCGACCAGGGAGTGAACCCGAGTCACAGCAGTGGAAGTGCACACTTGTACCCACTGGGCTGCCAGAGAATTCCCTCTGTTTTTTGCTCTTTTCCTTATATACATTAAAAATGTATAGATGAGAATTCCTTATTTTTTGTAAGAACTAAACAGTAATTCCATACTGCTGAGAATTTGAACTAAATGTCATATGGTGAATACTGCATCTATAATTGGGACGTCACTTTCTTTGTATAAGAGCTTATAATACTTTCATCTTTTATTCCACCTTTGGATGGAAAGAGTTCTCTGTAGAATGTTTCTTTTGCTTATAATTTCTTCCACATTTTTTCAAGTGGACAGAATTGATAGAACCCACCATGGCTAGTCACTAAGCTGCTCTGAATACTATAAATAAAGTGAAGGGTTACAGTATTCATGCCAGGGCAACTTTTAATCATCATTATTTTATACTGTGCTAACTTGTTTTCTGAGGTTTCAACAGATGGTTTAGAATGTTTGCCTAGGCTCTATTCTGTTTTAAATATTAACAGTAATTAAAATCTTGCTGTCTACAAAGTACTTGGGTGAAAAAATAAGAGAAAGACAGAGTTTTCAGTTTAGTTAGAGGACAAGCATAAAAGTGTGAAAAGTTAAATAATAGAATTGTAGGTAATAGGTAAAAATTGTTGTAGAGGTATCACAAAGCATTATATGCTTGTCATTAATTGTATAGATTGTGGCTATAATTTTAATACATATTTTTACACCTGGGGTATTCTGAGAATGTTCTAGAAAATGAGATTTCATCTTGGTTGGGCAAAGAGGAGGAGGAGGAAAAAGAGTTGGGGAAATACAGATGTGACTGGAGGTTAACAGGTAACAAGTCCTAGTCTCTAGTCAGTCTAGAGATTTGGAAAGGTTAGTGGTAGGAGGAGGCTGGACTTTGTCTTGAATGCCAGGCTGATCCATAGACGTCCTCAGCTGGGAGTGGCCCAGGGCAGGGGAGCAAGCTTTGTAGCAACAGACTATAGCTATTAGTTTCTGACCTAAGCACCCTTTCTCCTTTTGAACTTTAAATATGTGCTCAGTCACTTCAGTCATGTCTGCCTCTTTTTTTTTTTATTTTTTTTTTAATTGTTTTTGCCATACATTGTCATGATATCACCATGGGTTTACATATGCTTCCCCTCCGGAACCCCCCTCCCTCCTCCCTCCCCCCCGGGAAATCTCGCTGCACCAGCCCCGAGCATCAATCCTGGGCTGGCGATTGAGTAGACACATGACAATTAACATGCTTCAATGCCCTTCTCCCATATCATCCCACCCTTACCCTCATCCACAAAGTCCACGAGTCTATTCTATACATCTGCGTTCCTTTTGCTGTCTCGCATGTTGGGTTCTCGTTACCGTCTTTCTAAATTCCATATATATGCGTTAATATACTGTATTGTTGTTCTTGCTTCTGGCTTACTTCACTCTGGATAATGGGCTCCAGTTTCGTCCATCTGAGTAGAATTGCTTCAAATGAATTTTTTTTTAATGCTGAGTAATATTCCATTGTGTGTATGTACCACAGCTTTCTTATCCATTCATCAGTTGATGGGCATCTACGTTGCTACCATGTCTTGGCTATTGTAAACAATGCAGCGATGAACATTGGGGTACACGTGGCTCTTTCAATTCTGGTTTCCTCGGTGTATATGCCCAGCAGTGGGATTGCTGGGTCATATGGCAGGTCTATTTGCATCTTTTTAAGGAACCTCCACACTGTTTTCCATAGTGGCTGTACTAGTTTGCATTCCCACCAACAGTATAAGAGGGTTCCCTTTTCTCCACATCCTCTCCAGCATTTATTGCTTGTAGACTTTTGGATGGCAGCCATTCTGACTGGTGTAAAGTGGTACCTCATTGTGGTTTTGATTTGCATTTCTCTGATAATGAGTGATGTTGAGCATCTTTTCATGTGTTTGTTAGCCATTTTTATATCTTCTTTGGAGAAATGTCTGTTAAGTTCTTTGGCCCACTTTTTAATTGGGTTGTTTATTTTTCTAGAATGGAGCTGCAGGAGTTGTTTGTATATTTTTGAGATTAATTGTTGCTTCATTGGCTATTATTTTCTCCCATTCTGAAGGCTGTCTTTTCACCTTGCTTATAGTTTCCTTTGTTGTGCAAAAGCTTTTAATTTTAATTAGGTCCCATTTGTTTATTCGTGTTTTTATTTCCAATATTCTGGGAGGTGGGTCATGGAGTATCCTGCTTTGGGTTATGGCAGAGAGTGTTTTGCCTATGTTATCCTCTAGGAGTTTTATAGTTTCTGGTCTTATGCTTAGATCTTTGATCCATTTTGAGTTTATCTTTGTGTATGGTGTTAGAAAGTGATCTAGTTTCATTCTTTTACAAGTGGCTGTCCAGTTTTCCCAGCACCACTTGTTAAAGAGGTTGTCTTTTCTCCATTGTATATTCTTGCCTCCTTTGTCAAAGATAAGGTGTCCATAGATGCGTGGATTTATCTCTGGGCTTTCTATTCTGTTCCATTGATCTATGTTTCTGTCTTTGTGCCAGTACCATACTGTCTTAATGACTGTGGATTTGTAGTATAGCCTAAAGTCAGGTAGGTTGATTCCGCCAGTTCCATTCTTCTTTCTCAAGATTGCTTTGGCTATACGAGGTTTTTTGTATTTCCATACAAATTGAGAAATTATTTGTTCTAATTCTTTGAAAAAGACCTCTGGTAGCTTGATAGGAATTGCATTGAATCTATAGATTGCTTTGGGTAGTATACTCATTTTCACTATATTGATTCTTCCAATCCACGAACACGGCACATTTCTCCATCTGTTTGTGTCCTCCTTGATTTCTTTCATCAGTGTTTTATAGTTTTCTATATACAAGTCTTTTGATTCTTTAGGTAGAAATACTCCTAAGTATTTTATTCTTTTTGTTTCGATGGTGAATGGAATTGTTTCCTTAATTTCTCTTTCTGATTTCTCACTGTTAGTGTATAAGAATGCCAGGGATTTCTGTGTGTTGATTTTGTATCCTGAAACTTTGCTATATTCACTGATTAGCTCTAGTAATTTTCTCGTAGTCTTTAGGGTTTTCAATATAGAGGATCATGTCATCTGCAAACAGAGAGAGTTTTACTTCTTCTTTTCCAATCTGGATTCTTTGATTTCTTTATCTGCTCTGATTGCTGTGGCCAAGACTTCCAAAACTATGTTGAATAGTAGTGGTGAGAGTGGGCACCCTTGTCTTGTTCCTGATTTCAGGGGGAATGCTTCCAGCTTTTCACCATTGAGGATAATGTTTGCTGTGGGTTTGTCATATATAGCTTTTATTATGTTGAGGTATGTTCCTTCTATTCCTACTTTTTGGAGGATTTTTATCATAAATGGATGTTGAATTTTGTCAAAGGCTTTCTCTGCATCTATTGAGATAATCATGTGATTTTTTTTTTCAATTTGTTAATGTGGTGTATTACATTGATCGATTTACGAATATTGAAGAATCCTTGCATCCCTGGGATAACGCCTACTTGATCATGATGTATGATCTTTTTGATGTGTTGTTGGATTCTATTTGCTAGAATTTTGTTGAGGATTTTTGCATCTAAGTTCATCAGTGATACTGGCCTGTAGTTTTCTTTTTTTGTGGCATCTTTGTCGGGTTTTGGAATTAGGGTGATGGTGGCCTCATAGAATGAGTTTGGAAGTTTACCTTCGTCTGCAATTTTCTGGAAGAGTTTGAATAGAATAGGTGTTAGCTCTTCTCTAAATTTTTGGTAGAATTCAGCTGTGAAGCCATCTGGTCCTGGGCTTTTGTTTTTTGGAAGATTTCTGATTACGGTTTCAATTTCCGTGCTTGTGATGGGTCTATTAATACATGTCTGCCTCTTTACAACCCCATGGACAGTAGCCCGCCAGCTCCTCTATCCGTGGGATTTCCCAGACAAGAATAGTGGAGAGGGTTGTCATCCCCTTTTCCATGGGGTCTTCCTGACCCAGGGATCAAACGTGCATCTCCTGCATTGCTGGTGGATTCTTTACCGCTGAACCACTGGGGAAGCCCCTGAACTTAAGAAGTGGTCATCATCTGCTGGGGACTCCTCCATTTTCGTTAGTGTTCTGGGTGTAGTCAAAGCTAGTCAATAAATGATTGCTCTTACTTAAGAGCAGTGGAAGGGCTGGAGCAGCTGAGACCCTGGTCTTCTGATTGCTCAGCTCCACATGGAGAAAGAACCAGATTTGAAGGCCTGATGTGAATGACGCTCATTCACGTCACTCGTCTTTAACATTCTTAGCAAAGGTTTAACAAAGGAGGAAGTTGAAACTCTTAAACTGTGGTTATTCTTTACGTGTTTTCCCATCTAGCTTGCTTGGGTGCTACTCCAGGCTTACTGGTAATGTAGTTGCTCATGGAGTATGCAGCACACACAAGCCTAACTTCTGGTCATGTGTCCCTGATAATAAAGCATCAAGGGTTATAGCCCTCTGCTTGCCGTCTGTCCCAAAAGAATCAGATTTCTTTCTGTTATTAAAAACATTTAGACTTTTCATTGGGAGGATCATCATTTGATTGGCTAAGTTGACTGCAGAGAAGTAATCTATTACCCTTTCTTTTTCAACAGGGAAAATCATGACTCTGAAAAGCCAGCACTAAACAACATAGCAGACAACACAGTAGCGATGGAGGTGACGTAGCTTCCTCAGGAGTGGAGCCGCAGCCTGGGGACTTGATTAGGTGCTATGCATCAGTAGCATTTTGAATGCAAGGGATGGTGGAATGCAGCACATGCGTTTCTGTGGCAGCTGTGGGGACTCGACAGCAGTGCTCATCTCTCATGCTTCAACTTTTCTTTTCTTACTGTTAATAGGAAAAAAAATCAACATCTGTAAATTAAGAATACAGCAATTATCTGTACAGTACTGCATATTTGTAATACCCTTGTATATATGTTACTTGAATACAGAAATGTTCATTTGTGATGCTTTGCACTTGGGGGCGGGGGGGGGTGGGAGGGAAATAAATTGCAACAAAGAGTGTGAGATGTGAGATTGTATCGAGATGAAGTGTCATCACATCATGTGCATGGTGCGGAACCTGCTGTTTTATCTATTTATTGTGCCGTGTTTACAGTTTTTTGTACACTGTACCTTCATTGGTTCCTGTGCTGTAGTAAATGTGTTAGGTAGCCGTGGACTCCTTGGTATTTTGTAAATGGTATAACATAACTTGGTTCCCCTCTGGGTCCCTGAGTTTTCTGTGTATCATGTGAAAAAAAAAAATGGTGACATACATACAGAATTTTACAAAAAAAAAAAAAAGGCATCAGTTAAAAAAAAAAAATGGGGAATGTACTGTTCAATGGGGATCTTCCTGGTCTACTCTCATTAGGACAAGTAACAAGCTAAAAATGAAGTCTCTTGAACCTTCCCCCTCCCCGCCTGCCCGCAGAGCTGCGGGGGTTCTGGTACTTAAAGCACTAATGTTATGTTGCTGCTCTGCATACAGCCCAATAGTCCCATTTCCTTCCACACCAAAAAAGTGTTAAATCAAGTATGCAAACGGAGTCCTTACAACTGGAGTTTATGTTGTCTTGCCCTTTTTTTTAGCACAAGAAGAAAAAAATTGTACTTTTTTATTGTCGAATTGTTGAAAAGACTTCATTCTTTACTTGTTCTTACAAAAAAAGGATATAAGGGAGAAGAATGCAGTAATTGCTGTACGTGTATCATCATTCCAGTTTCTAAAAACAGCCAGCCAGCTTTTTTCCTTTTAAGATTCTCCAGAAGGCTGCAAGGCCAGAACCACAAATATCGGGTGCCTTCCTTTGGAAATATTTGACCTCTCTTCTGTGAAGAGAATGGTACTTAACAGACTACTACTAGTGCTTTGTCAGTACCGAAGTCTGAATGCCCAGTCCAATGGCATACATTATCCTTAAGGTTTTTAATCCCACCTGGAAAAAATTGTGATAGAATTCTCACAAAATAAACCCAGGGCATTACATGTTGACAAACTAATGTGTAGTGGTCTTTGCTTTTATTTGCAACCCAAGAACTCTTGTGTGACTCTAAACCATTCGAAAAAAGAGGTGGGGGAGGCGGTGTTGTCGGAATGGGAGCAATGACTTAAGTTCACTCTTTCAAGTTATTTATTGAACGACTACTTATTTGGTGCTTGGGACTATTTTAGGTCCTCCAACAGTGAAAAAATCCCTGCCCTTGTGGAATTTATTTCACTGGGTGATAAAAGCACAATGAATCAGTAAAATGTAAATTGTGTTACGGTGAGTATTGATTGGGGGAAAGCAAAGTGGTGAAGGGGAGAAGCAGTGCCAGGAGGAGGTGGAGGTTGCAGTTTCAAGTCAGGTGGGTAGGGAAGGGCTCACAGAGATGAAGGCAGGGGCCACAAAGTGGGTGCGTAGGAGGCGGGTGTGCCTGGTTCACTGAAGGAATGGCAGTGTGCCTGCTGCTCAGGCACAGAAGGGAGGAGGAGCAGGTGGGTCAGAAGGGACCGGGGAGCCTGCTCATGGGTGAGTTTAAGGCTTTGGTTTCTTCCCTATTGGAGAGGATTTTGGAGCAGAGGAGTGATGTGATGGCACCAGGTTCACTCTGGCCTCGGCTCTCAGGCCAGACTAAAGGGGGAGCCCATTTAGGAGGCACATTGCAGTAATCCAAGTGAGGGACGGTAGGGACAAGGGTGGTGGTGAGTCGTAGTTGGATTCTGGTGTGGATTCATGTAGTTGGATTCATGTATCTCAGGTACATGAGAGAAGGAAGATTTAAGGATGACCCCAAGGTATCTGGGTTGAATAGCTGGCCACAGTTGAGAGAGCACTGTGGAAGGAGTGGGCTTGGGAAAAGCCCAGTTTTAGACAGTGGGATGTTCACTGGACATCCACATAGGGGCATCCAGTAGGCAGTGGGAGACGTCTGGGCTGGAGATTGGAACTCGATGGAGTTAAAGCTATGAATGAGGGTGAAACCACCAGGACAGTGGGATTAAACTTTGATATAATACAGCTACCACTGATTGGTTGTTGGAGAGTTGATTGTTAACCTTTAAGAGAACCCACTGTCTCAAAGGGACAGAGTTCCAATTTGGATAACTACTATTTGTTCTGTTCATTCTATAGAAAGAAAAGAGAAAAAGGCAGAAAAAGCTGCCTTTGAAGGTAAAACCCTGGCTGATGAATGTGTCTAAAAATTCAGATTGCTGGGTTCAGTGGCTAAGACTCTGCCTGCCAGTGCAGCACACCCGGGTTCCATCCCTGCTCCTGGAGGATCCCGCGTGCCTTGCGGCAACTAAGCCCATGCTCTGCAACCGCTAAGCCTTCGTGCCTAGAGCTCTTGCTCTGCAACGAGAAGCCACTGCAGTGAGAAGCCTGCACACCGCAGCAGAGTAGCCCCCACTCGCCAAGACTAGAGAAAGCCCGAGCGCAGCAATAAAGACCCAGCTCAGCCAAAAATAATCAAACACCAAATTCAAACTGCAGGTTTAAATGTATGCAAGAATTCAGATTAGGATTAAAATTTCTACATGAAACCTAGCACAACATGACCTGGGCCCACAGTCTGCTTGATGAATGCCTCCTATCCACAGGTTTACAAATGGATTGGAGAACAAGAAACTGAGTCCTTACTGAGCCCAGCCTGTTAGAAATGAGATGAGCGGACAGTAATGGTCAGATCCATGGAGCACTTAACTCTCCTACTTGACTGTACCAAACATGAGATGCAGAGAACATCCCAATTGGTATCATTCACACTTTAAGGCAATTTACTCAAAACTGAGTCTTTGGCCTCTACATTTCTTGCCATCTTTCCATGTATGCCACTACCAATGTTAACAGTAGCTGAAATGAAGGACTTAAAAGAGCAATTGAAACACAAAGATCTTAGGAGAAGGAGAACTAGGTCATCAAGGGAATGCTGGTGTGTAGTTACTAACCACCACTCCTGAGTACTTAACAGTAACAACTGTGCATTCTCACAGGAATCCTTTAAATGTAGATACTGGAATTAGCATTGTATTACAGGTGAGATTCACCCGAGGCTCTACGGTGATGGGCAGTCCGGGATTGAACTCATCTGTCAAGAGTCCAAAGCTACTACTATTTGCCCGCCCATGTTTATTGGATAAACCTGGAAGCAAGTTTCTAACCTAACTTCATGACCAACTTATTTAAATAATGACCGGGAAATTTCTCCAAATGTGATGATCAATCCACAGACCTAAAGAAATCAACAAATCACAGGCAAATGAAAATTTGTTAAAGTATATAATCAAATTGCTAAACATCAATGATAAAGGGGAAAACTTGACATTTCAAAAAGGACATGTTATATACAGAGAAGAACTAGAATGGCAGCGAGTGTTCGTTGGAAGTATACAAGCTAAAAGCGGAGCAATATCCTTACTGAACAAAAAGGAAAAAAACTGTCAACTTAGAATTCTAAACCTAGTTACATTATTTTTCAAAAATGAAAGTGAAATATTTCTTGAGACATAGAAAAACTGAAAGAATTCATCACAAGCAGATGTCCAGTACCAGAAATGTTAAGGGAAGTCCTTGGAGCAGATGAAAATAGTATTAGAAGTCTGGATGCAGACACACAAAGAACATCAAAACTGGTAAATATATATGTACATATAAAAACTCGATTCCCATGTTTTTAAGACTTCTCAGACAATATTGGCTTTTTGAAGCAAAAATAATGAGGGTATATGGCATAACACAAGGAGAAAGAACAAGAATGAGAACAGCAGCACAAAGTTTGGGAGCAAGAGGGCCCAAAGGCTGGATCCTTTATTCAAAATGGTATAATACCCCTTGCTAAGTTAACAATGTATACTATTAAGTCCTAACGCAACCACTAAAATAACAGAGGTACAGCTAGTAAGCAGGAAAGAAGATAGAGTCATAAACTGTGTTCTACTGACCCAAAAGAAAATGGAAACAGGAAACAGGACAGAGATTAAGTAGAAAAACAAAAATGAACATGGTCCATTTAAGCCCAACCACATAAATGCTAACGGTCTTAACAACCCACTGAAAGGCAAAGATTGTCAGATGGCAAAAGAAAAAGAAAAACCTGTCTATACAGTGCCTTCAAGAAACCCACTGCAAACCTAAAGACACAAGTAGGACAAAAGTAAAAGGGTGGAGAAGAATACACCATGTTAATACTCATCAGAAGAAACCAAGAGTAGCTGTCTTAATATCAGACAGTACATTTCAGAGCAAAGAATATAACCAGAAATTCTTTAAAGGTCACTTCACAATGGTAAGAGGCTTACTTTACCAAGAATTCACACACTCAGGGACTTTTCTGGGAGTCTAGTGGTTACGAATTTGCCTTGCAATGCAGGGGACACGGGTGCCATACCTGCTTGGGGAACGAAGATCCCACGTGCCACGGAACAACTAAGCCCAGTGCTCTGGAGCCCTAATGCCGCAACTGGAGAGAAAGATCCCACATGATGCAACAAAGATACTGAGCGCCGCAACTAAGACGCGACACAGCCAAATAAAACTTCAAAAATTAAAAAAAAGACATACATTTTAAACCTGTGTGTGTCTAATTTTAGAACTTCAAAAGTATATAAAAGTGATGGAATTAAAAGACATCCAACATACATTAAAATTAGAGATTGAATTCAGTATCCCCTTTCCAATACTTGATAGAACAAATAGAAAATCAATGGGGACTTGAACATTGTCAATCAAGTTGCCCTAATTGACATTTTTAAAACACTATCCAACAAATACAGAGTACACATTCGCTTCAAATGTACATGAGACCTTTAGCAAGAAATCCCTGTACTGTGGGCTGTAAAGCAAATCTCAATAAATTTAAAGGGATTTAAATGATGCAAAATACTTGCTCTGACTACAATAGAATTATATTAGTATTATTAACAGAAAGACATCTAGAAAACCCTTAAACGTTTGGAATCTAATAAACTTATCGTGTTGGTCAGAGCAGAATTCAAAAGGGGCATTGGAACATATTTTGAAATATAGACCATGGAAAATGGAAGAACACATATCAAAAGTTGTGAGGTATAGCTAAATCAGTGCTAAGAAGAATATTTATACTAAAAATTAAGAACTAAATCAATAAAGCGGACAGAAGAAATGATGAGGATCAGAATGGAAGGAAAATTTTTAAAAGTGAAGCAATAGAGAAAACCAATGAAGCCAAATGCTGCTTCCCCTGGGTGGATCAATAAGATTGACAAACCTCTAGCCAGATTAATTAGGATAAAAAGTATGAGGGAACAGGACTACAGATTCTACTGAAATTAAATTATATATTAAAATATAAGGAAATATTAAAAACTATATGCCAATAAATTTGACAACTTGGGTAAAATGGAGAAATCTTCTTAAAAGACACAAATTACCAAAGCTCTCTTCAGAACTGTTGTTCAATCACTCAGTTGTATCCAACTTTTTGTGATCCGATGGACTGCAGCATGCCAGGCTTCCCTGTCCTTCACCATCTCCCAGAGTTTGCTCAAACTCAGGTCCTTTGAATCAGTGATGCCATCCAACCATCTCATCCTCTGTCGTCCCCTTCTCCTCCTGCCCCCAATCCTTCCCAGCATCAGGGTCTTTTCCAATGAGTCAGCTCTTCGCATCAGGTGGCCAAAGGATTGGAGTTTCAGCTTCAGCATCAGTCCTCCCAGTGAATATTCAGGATTGATTTCCTTTAGGATTGACTGGTTTGATCTTCTTGCTGTCCAAAATAAACAGATTTAAAAAAAACTATAGGTTAATATACCTCATGAACATTGATACAAAAAATGTTTAAAAGTTTTTAGCAAGTCAATTCCAATAATGTACACTTTGGCCACCTGATTCGAAGAGCTAGCTCTTTGTAAAAGACCCTGATGCTGGGAAAGATTGAAGGCAATAGGAGAAGGGAATGGCAGAGGATGAGATAATTAGATAGTATCCCTGATTCAAAAGACATGAGTTTGAGCAGACTTCCGGAGATGGTTGGAGAACAGAGGAGCTTGGCGAGCTGTAGTCCCTGGGATTGCAGTCAGACATGACTCAGCAACTGAACAACCACAAATACAAAGGGTACAGCATTATGATCAGTAAGAATCACTCCCAAAATGTGTGGCATATGTAGGTGACTAATAGTTTCTCATGGTCTAGGAGTGGCATCGTAAAGTGGCTGAAATTTACCCCATGCTTCTAATCGGGTATAGATAGAGCTGAGATGGTCTGGTTAGGAGCTAGATTCCACAGGCCACAATGAAGACATGGAACAGCCAAATAAATTTTTTTTTACTCATTAAGATGGTAAATTTTATATCATGTGCTTTTTAATATTTATTTGGCTGTGCTGGATCTTAGTTGTGACACTTGGAATCTTTAGTTTTGGCATGTGGGATGTAGTTTCCTAACAAGGGATTGAACCCAGGCTTCCTGCATTGCGAGCACAGAGTCTTAACCTCTGGACCACCAGGGGAGTCCCTCATGTGTTTATTTTTTTCAATTTAAATTTATTTTTAATTGGAGGATAATTGCTTCACAATATCGTGTTAGTTTCTGCCATACATCAATATGAATCAGCCATAGATATATCATGTGTTTTATCACAAAATTTTTTAAACAAAAATAATAAACACTCAGACCTCATCCTTTCCTAGTCACTTTGCTGTTTCTATCATGTTTATGAGGTAGACATACATGTACAGCTGGGCTTCTGCACCTCATTTCCCAACTTGGCATTCAGTGACATCACATTAATAGCTTGAAATTGGCCATGATGGGAATATTTGGAAGCAAAGAAACTGGTAAACACTATAATTTTTTTTCTGGGTTTCTTTTTTTTTTCTTGTAATGCTGGTTGCTGAACATTTACCAGCCCTCCACTATGGTCAGCAGAGGCATAGCTCTGGGTCTTGCTTGCCACTGAACAATAAACTCACCACAGGCATGGTGCTAGGGGATGTTAAGGATGGGCATTGAGTCATGTCAAGAGTGTTAGTTCTGTTCACTGGTCACAGGGGAAATGAATGCAAAAACGATCATCAGGACTTAATGCGGACAGTGTATCAAGACTGCAGTTCTGTTCCAGCCTCTGCCCGACTGCTGCATTATTCTGTGACCTTGCTGCCTAGAACAGCCCAGACCAAATCCCTGCAAACCCAACCAAGCCTGCACACCACCCAACTCTATGCAAATAAATCTAATTAATAATGGAGAAGTGGCCCAAAGCAAAGGATGGTTCTGGAGTGATCCTAATGCCATTAAAGGCAAAAAGATTCAGATAGTTAAGGCCATTAAGTGGTAAATAAAGTCTGATTGATAAGATGCCCTAAGACTCTTTCTTCAAACACTTGCTAATTGTTTATTAGTCTGGCAACTTTGAGGAGCACTCTTAGCATGAGGGGGCTTCCCTGATAGCTTAGTTGGTAGAGAGTCGGCCTGCAATGCAGGACACCCTGATTTCCGTTCCTGGGTTGGGAAGATCTGCTAGAGAAGGGATACCCACTCCAGCCAGTATTCTTGGGCTTCCTTGACGGCGCACCTGGTAAAGCATCTACCTGCAGTATGGGAGACCTGGGTTTGATCCATGGGTTGGGAAGATCCCCTGGAGAAGGGAAAGGCTACCCACTCCAGTGTTCTCGCCTGGAGCATTCCATGGACTGTGAGTCCCAAAGAGCAAGAGGAGGAGGACACAGCTGAGTGACTTGCACTTCACTTAGCACTAGGAGGAAGTCACTGGTGCCCCCTTGTGGCAAGTTTTGAGAAAGAGTGAACCCAGAACTGCCCAAAAATCGTGCAAAAGAAGAGGTAGCCAGGTGAAGTACAGAACGGGGCAAGCTGCTGTGCTGGCACTTGTGTTATGAAAGGGGGTGGGGATGAGAAGCAGGTCTACACTGTCTCTAGAAATGTACCAAGTCAGTGTAATGTTTCAGAAAATGTTTTTAAGAAATAGAAGCAACTTGTTCTTGTAGAAGGAAAGACGGCACAGCAAGTGTTAACTGAAGGTGTGGCAGCCTCACCTGGTACCCCATCTGACAGCTTGCATCAGAGTCCCCTTGCACACTGATAAAAACGCACATTCCCAAACATCACCCAAACCCTACAGATTCAGTTTCTCTGGGAGAAAATGTGCAAAACAAGCTCCCCCCATGTGTCTTACGAACACTGATGTCTGAGAACCACATAAATTCAGATGAGTCAGACATTCAAGTGGTTTGTCATTGTTGTTATAGCCACCTGTCACTGAAAGCCTCTCATGGTCTCTGACCCTGATTAAAGGAGACCGAAGGGGCAGGACAATTAGGTACAATATGTGATGCTGGATGGATCCTGGTCCAGGAAAAGGATATTCATGAGGTGACTGATGACATTTGAAAAATGTCTGCGGATTAGTTAATAGTATTTCCATGTCAGTTTCCTTGTCTTGGAATACGGTCCATAATATGAGAATAACTGTGTGGGCACAGATGGTAACTAGACTTACCATGGTGATCATTTCATAACGTATGTAAATGTCAAATCACAAATGTTGTATCCCTGAAACTAACATCATATGGGGTACATCAACTATATTTCAAGATCCTTGCTTGTAATTCTCTGGAGATCCAGTGGTTGGTTAGGACTCCATGATTTCACTGCCAAGAACTTGGGTTCTATCCCTCAACAGGGAACTAAGATCACACAAGCTGTGGGGTACAGCACCAAAAAAAGAAAAAGTCCTTGTTTTGATCATTGCACTATGATTGCTCAGTCACCTCAGAGTGCGACCGACTCTGTGCGACCCTCTGGACTGTAGCCTGCCAGGCTTCTCTGTCCATGGATTCTGCTAGGCAAGAATACTGGCGTGCGTTGCCATGCCTCCCAGCCGATCTTCCAACCCAGGGATCAAACCCACAGCATCTCCTACATCTTCTGCATTGAAGGTGGATTCTTCACCACTGAACCACCCGGGAAGCCCTTACTATGACTAAATATACTTAAATATATATTTAAATTTGGGAAAGCTGGGTAGGGAGTCTATAGGAATTCCTTGCACTATTTTCTGTTAGGTGTTAGTTCTAAAAGATCTTGTAGGTCTTCATAGAACCATTCAACTTCAGCTTCTTCAGCATTACTGGTTGGGGCATAGGCTTGGATTACCGTGATAGTGAATGGTTTGCCTTGGAAACAAACAGAGATCATTCTGCCAGTTTTGAGATTGCATGCAAGTACTGCATCTTGGACTCTTTTGTTGACCATAATGGCTACTCTATTTCTTCTAAGGGATTCCTGACCACAGTAGTAGATAATATGGTCATCTGAGTTAAATTCACCCATTCCAGTCCATCTTAGTTCACTGATCCCTAGAATGTTGACGTTCACTCTTGCCATCTCCTGTTTGACCACTTCCAATTTGCCTTGATTAATGGACCTAACAGTCCAGGTTCCTATGCAATATTGCTCTTTACAACATCAGACCTTGGTTCTATCACCAGTCACATCCACAACTGGGCATCGATTTTGCTTTGGCTCCATCCCATCATTCTTTCTGGAATTATTTCTCCACTGATCTCCAGTAGCATATTGGGCACCTACCCACCTGGGGAGTTCATCCCTTAGTATCCTATCTTTTTGCCTTTTCATACTGTTCATGGGGTTCTCAAGGCAAGAATACTGAAGTGGTTTGCCATTCCCTTCTCCAGTGGACCACATTCTGTCATGGCCACAGGACTGGAAAAGGTCAGTTTACATTCCTATCCCGAAGAAAGGCAATGCCAAAGAATGCTCAAACTACCGCACAATTGCACTCATTTCACATGCTAGTAAAGTAATGCTCAAAATTCTCCAAGCCAGGCTTCAGCGATACAAGAACTGTGAACTTCCAGATGTTCAAGCTGGTTTTAGAAAAGGCAGAACAACCAGAGATCAAATTGCCAACATCTGGTGGATCATCGAAAAAGCAAGAGTTCCAGAAAAACATCTATTTTTGCTTTATTGACTATGCCAAAGCCTTTGACTGTGTAGATCACAATAAACTGTGGAAAATTCTGAAAGAGATGGGAATACCAGACCATCTGACCTGTCTCTTGAGAAACTTGTATGCAGGTCAGGAAGCAACCGTTAGAACTGGACATGGAAAAATAGACTGGTTCCAAATAGGAAAAGGAGTACATCAAGGCTGTATATTGTCACTCTGCTTATTTAACTTATATGCAGAGTACATCATGAGAAACGCTGGACTGGAGGAAGCACATGCTGGAATCAAGAATGCCAGGAGAAATATCAATAACCTCAGATATGCAGACGACACCACCCTTATGGCAGAAAGTGAAGAGGAACTAAAAAGCCTTCTGCTGAAAGTGAAAGAGGAGAGTGAAAAAGTTGGCTTAAGGCTCAACATCAAGAAAACTAAGATCATGGCATCTGCTCCCATCACTTCATGGGAAATAGACGGGGAAACAGTGGGAAAAGTGTCAGACTTTATTTTGGGGGGTTCCAAAATCACTGCAGATGGTGATTGCAGCCATGAAATTAAAAGACGCTTACTCATTGGAAGGAAAGTTATGGCCAACCTGGATAGCATATTGAAAAGCAGAGACATTACTTTGCCAACAAAGGTTCGTCTAGTCAAGGCTATGGTTTTTCCAGTAGTCATGTATGGATGTAAGAGTTGGACAGTGAAAAAGGCTGAGTGCCGAAGAATTGATGCTTTTCAACTGTGGTGTTGGAGAAGACTTGAGAGTCCCTTGGATTGCAAGGAGATCCAACAAGTCCAACCTAAAGGAGATCAGTCCTGGGTGTTCATTGGAAAGACTGATGCTGAAGCTGAAACTCCAATACTTTGGCCACCTCATGGGAAGAGTTGACTCATTGGAAAAGACCCTGATGCTGGGAAGGATTGGGGGCAGGAGGAGAAGGGGACGATAGAGGATGAGATGGCTGGATGGCATCACCGACTCTATGGACATGGGTTTGGGTGGACTCCAGGAGTTGGTGATGGACAGGGAGGCCTGGCGCGCTGCAGTTCATGGGGTCGCAAAGAGTTGGACACGACTGAGCGACTGAACTGAACTGATTTTTTGTTGTTGTTCAGCCAGTCAGTGTGTCCCACTCTCTGGGACCCCATGAACTGCAGTTCCCTATCCTTCACCATCTCCCAGAGCTTGCTCAAACTCATGTCCACTGAGCCAGTAATGCCATCCAACCATCTCATCCTCTGTTATCCCCTTTGCCTCCTGCCTTCAATCTTTCCCAGCATCAGGATCTTTTCTAAGGAATTGGCTCTTCACATCAGGTGGCCATAGTATTGGAGCTTTGGCGTCAGCATCAGTCCTTACAAATACAAAATTATTTCAAACTTTTAAGTTACAAGTTTAAAAAAAAAATTAAGTCTCCCATTTGGTAAGCACACGTTACATCTTGTTACTTGAAGTGTGGGCCACAGACCAGCGGCATCAGCTACACCTGGGAGCAAGGAAAGAGGTGCACATTCCGGACGGGTAAGTGGCAGGCAGCAGGTGCAACAATGCAGGCAACTTATCTGGTGGCTTGGCTTGGGTGCCAGGGCTTCCCCAGTGGCTTAGATGGTAAAGAATCTGCCTGCAGTATGGGACAACTGGGTTTGATCCCTGGGTCGGGAAGATTCCTGGAGGAGGGCATGGCAACCCACTCCAGTACCCTTGCCTGGAGAATCCCCATGGCCAGAGGCGCTATAGTCCATGGGGTCGCAGAGGTGGACACGACTGAGCCACTAAGCACAGCGCAGCTTGAGCGCCAAGTACAAAGACAAGTAGATCTCCACGCCCACCCACCAGAATCTGAAAAGTTAATTCCCAGGCCTTACTGGGCTCAACACCACCTTACTCTCGCGAGACTGCCGCTCTCGAAGTCAGCGGATGCTCACGCGGGAAGAGCCGGCGGATCCCGCGGTCCGCGGACCCTGGAGGCGTGAGGGGCGGCCGGCGGGCCGGCCGTTCGCAGGTCAGCTGACAGGCCCTCTCCGCGGCCTCCTCGCGTGCATTTGGACAGCGCCCTGGGTTCGCGGAGGCTCCCGGGGGCTGTGGCGCGTGGAGATCCTCGGATCCCCATGGAGACCCCAGCATCCCCGCCAGCCTTCCCTTCAGGTCTCTCCGGGCACCCTCATCCAGGCCCCGCAGCAGCTTGGGGTGGTGGCGTGAAAGACCGTCTCCAGAAGGTGCTTTTTCATTCAGGCTCACCAAGGCTGGTCTTCAGAGTCCCCCAGGTAAATGCCATCTCTTTTCATGTCCTTTCCCCTTATCTGCGTGCCCTCCTGGTAGCCCAGGCTGCAGGCCTTTCTTCCCAGGATCCCGGCCTTTCTCTCGAGCCAGTAGCATCAACCACACTGTCAGGTAAGGGCCCAGAGGGACCTGAGTGACCAGCCCACTTGGCAGCCTCAGTGGAGGCCGCCTGTGGTGGTGTAGGCCCCAGGACCTTGGCACATGCTCAAGTGCAGAGCAGGGACGAGGGGCACCTGGGGTGAGGGGCAGACACCACTGCCAGCCATCAGAAGGCCCTCTGGTCCCCTTAGGTCTCACCACACGTTTGTCTTTACTCAGGGCCAAAGTGGGGGGTGGGGGGAGGGATGCTCCAGGTGGCTCGCTGGTAAAGAATACGCCTGCCTGTACAGGAGAGGCTGTCGGATCCCTGGGTGGGGAAGATCCCCTAGAGGAGGAAATGGCAACCCAGCCCAGTATTCTTGCCTGGAAAACCATGGATTCTTGCCATGGATGGAGGAGCCTGGCAGGCTGCAGCCTGTGGGGCTGCAAAAAGCAGAACACAACTGAGCGGCTGAGCACACAGGCAAGGCCAACCTCGGAGGAACACCATCACTGCAGAAAGCGGGAAGGAGGCGGCGCTTACGCCTCACCCAGTCCCGGGGACCATGGGGAGCGCCTGGAGATAAGCCGCTGGAAGGTCTGAGCGTCATGACAGTTGATCGTTTAAAGGCTGGCGTGCAAAGGTCTCTCAGGACTCCTTTATCTCAGCCCTCGCTTTGAGTGAGAGAGAGAGTGTGTGTGTGTGCACGCGCACACACATGCGTGAGAAAGAGACCGTGAGATTGAGAATGACATAAGGATAGAAGCGTCTTTAAAAAAATCCATCCAAACCTGCTGTGTGAAGTCAGAGCCACCTAACTCCGCTGGGCTGGCACAGAGCCTTTCACTTCTGTCTCCCTCTCCTCCCCTCCCCAGCTTGGTTCTCAGGAAACATCATCTTCTAGAAAGGAGGTTCCTAAAGGAGAGGGCTGGGCTTGGGGTGTGGTGTCTGAATTGTCAGAGAGGTTAAAAAAAGCCAAATTTATGTATTTGGTTTTGGCTGCTTTGAGTCTTTGTTGCTGCCTGCAGGCTGTCTTTGGTTGCAGTGAACAGTGGCTACTCTATAGTTGTGGTGCACCAGCTTCTCGGTGCTGCCCAGCATGAGCTCTGCTGGGGATGGGGAGCGTTCAGTACCTGTAGCTAAGCTGCCCCAAGGCATGTGAAATCTTTCTGGAGGAGGGATCCAACCTGTGTCCCTTGCATTGGCAGTCAGAGCCTTGATGACCAGACTGCCAGGGAAGTCCTCAGAGAGGGTTATAAAGCTAGTTTTGGAGAAGAAGTACTGCTACAGTTCTCATGCTCCTTTGACTAAGAATCATAGTTGGTGATTCTCACAGGTCTTGGGCAGGGGGCATAGAACAATGCATTTTTAAAAAAGTTTTTATTGAGGACTTCCCTGGGGTCCAGTGGTTAATATTCCATGCTTCCAATGCAGGGGTCACAAATTCCATCACTAGTCGGGGAGCTAAGACCCCACAAGCCAGTAGGGGCCTGGCCAGAATTGAAGTATAATTGATTTACAATGTGTTAAGTTTCTGCTGTACAGCAAAGTCATTCAGTTACACAGTACGGATTTTTTTCATATTCTCTTCCATTATGGTTTATCACAGGATATTGAATATAGTTCCCTGTGCTATACAGTAGGACCTTGTTTATTCATCATATATGATATAGCTTACATCTGATAATTCCAAACTCCCAGTTCTTCCCTTCCCCAGCCCACCTCAGCCTTGGCAACCACAAGTCTGTTCTCTGTTTGTGAGTCTATTTCTGTTTTGTAAATAAGTTCGCTTGTATCATAGTTTAGATTTCACATATAAGTGATATCATATGACACTTGTCTTTCTCTTTCTAACTTACTTAAGTTATGATAATCTCATGTTGCTGCAAATGGCCTTGTTCCATTCTTTTTTTATGGCTGAATAGTATCCCATTGTCTATATGTACCACATCTTCTTTATCCATACATCTGTTGATGGACACTTCCATGTCCCGGCTATCGTAAACAGTGCCGCAATGGACATTGGGGTGCAGGTATCTTTTGGAATTAGAGTTTTGTCCAAGTATATGGAAGATGCATTTTTAGTAAATATTCCTAGGCAGTTCGGATGACGGAGGTCTAAAGAGCAGGACTCTGTAGCAATGCTTCTCTTACATGCATTCCTAGGAAATTAGTTCATGTTCTGATTCAGAGAGTCTGGGTAGAAGATGCATTTCCAAAAAGCTCTGAGGATATGCAAATACTCCCAGCCTCAAGACCCGCTCAGAGTAGCAGGGCTGCACGGTTTGCAGTCTTGGTCAGTTGTACCCCTGACTCCTGTGGTCTCTGTTACAATGTGCCTTGCTCTATTCTAAGCTTTCTGAGTTTTCAGAACTACAGCTGGATCTAGGAAAGCTATGGTAGTAATTTTGTGTAGTCTTCTCCTTGGTAAAAAATAAATAAAATGTGTGATTGCTTGAGCTTAGATAAAATTGTGTTAAGACACCAAACAGAATGCAGTCTTGCCAGTCAGCTCAGAATGAATCTATTTTGGAAAGGCACATAAAATTCAATAGAAAGTCTGCTGGGACCAGGTGTCTTCCGGTCTTTGGAGACAAAATGGCTAATTCAGGCTCCAGCTGCGGACTTTTTTTTTTCTTCTCAGTTTTTCTTTCCTTCATGGGAAAAAGACTTCTTGGTTCAATGACAGCAGAGCTCCACAACCCATTCAGAAAGAACTTCAAGCATTCTCCAGTATATTATATACTAAACTATGTGCCTCCCAAAGGCTCGGGGGGGGGGGGCGGGGTGGTACACCTGTGCTGTGCCCATGGTCATGGGACAGACGGCACTGTGGCCTTGGGTGATCATGCAGAAGCAGACTTTCAGAAAGGCCAGGAGAGGCCCCTGAGACTCGTTAGTTGTTAAGGTTGTTGGAGATGTTCCTCCTATTTAAAAATTTTTTAAATTGTGGGTAACATATACGTAACAAAATTTACCAGTTTACTTTTTAAAATTATTTATTTAGTTATTTATTTTTGGCCGTGCTAGGCTTTTGTTGCTGCTCAGACTTTTCTCCAGTTGCAATACATGGGCTTCTCATTGCAGTGGCTTCTCTTGCTGCGGGTCACCCGCCCTAGGGCACAGTAGCTGTGGCACACAGGCTTAGTTGCTCTACAGATGTAGGATCTTTCCTGATTAGAGATCAAACCTGTGTCTCCTGCATTGCAGGCAGATTCTTTACCACTGAGCCACCAGGGAAGCCCCAGATTAACTATATTTTAAGCAGGTCATTCAGTATTATGAAGTACATTCACATTATTGCATAACCATCACCAGCTCTAGAACTTGTTCATCACCCTAAACTGAAGCTCTGTGCCAATCAAACAAGAACTCCCTCCTCCTCCTCCCCCCCCAGCCCCTGGTAAGCACTGTGCTACTCCCCATCTCTGAATTTTACTACCTAGATACCTCCTATGTCTCTGTCAGTGCAGGCTGCCAGAACAAATGACCACAGACTGGATGGTTTATACAACAGACATTGATTTTCTCAAGGCTCTAGAGGCTGGAAGTCTGAGATCAGGATGTCAGGATGGTTCTAGTGAGGGCTGTCTTCCTGGCATGCGGATGGCCACCTTCTCACTCTGTCCACACCTGGCAGGAGAGTGGGAGAAGAAAGAGAAAGAGAGAAAAGGGGGACTTCCCTGGGGTCCAGTGGCTAAGACTCCATGCTCCCAATTCAGGGGGCCCAGGTTTGATCCCTGGTCAGAGAACTAGATCCCACATGTGGCAGCTAAGAGTTGGCATGCCACAACTGCAAGATCCTGCATGTTCCAACACCCACTCTGTTGTGCGAGCTGAGCATACACCATAACTCTGTGTCACAGGTTTGCTTGATACCGAAGACTTCCCCGTGACTTCTGCAGATTCGGGGGAGAGTGTGTTTTATGGCCATCCAGGCCCACAGAATTGTCTACCTCACCTGTACCTCATTTTCTCTGCCATAGACTATGTTATTAAGGTTTTTGACTTAGGAAAAAGCTACTTAATCCAGAAAGAAATTGTGACACTTCTCTAGAAGCCAGAGAATTCCTTTCTGTCTGATTCACTAACTATTAAATAAATATTTATTCTCTTCCTCTATTCCTCCTAACAGGGGGCCAGCAAGCAATAAACGTTTCCCAGCTCCTTATTACACCCTCTTGAATAAAAGTCACACATTCTGGAGATCCACACCATATGACTGTGTTGCCCCAGAGACCCACACTGTCTGACTATACTGCCCCAACTTCCTTGCCTTGTTCATAGACCCCTGATCTCCTCTACCCCTACTCTGGACAGTGTCCGGGGAGATTTCATGTAACTATCCCTTCTAACAGGCTAGCCTTAGGGCTTCAACCGTTTTTGCAGTTGAGGCTCAGTTTCATGTTGTAAAGCCTTGGTGACACTCATCAAGACAGTATGAGAAGGCTCAAAAGAGTTCTAAGTAAATCCGAAGCAATCTCAAGGCCATCATGAGTACTGTACATCGAAGTCTCATCACATCTGTAAAATATCCAGTTATCACACACCTCAGAAGTATGAGGTTGCGTAGAACTGTTTCCTGTCTGACTGATGGAAACACATTGCACATGTTTGGTTTCCAACCTCAGCTGTATCCTCAGCACAGCTCAGCATCCTGCTTCCTGTTCCGCTCTGCTACCCCCTCCTCCAGCTTCTTGACTCTCCACAAGGCTCGTAACCCTCTCTCCATCTGCTCTCTCAGCTAGAACTTTGTTCTCATTCACAGAGAAAATGAAGTCTCCAACTTCATTCCATCCCTCTAAAGCTATTACATCAGCTGAAACTGGCTGATTTCCTCTTAAACTAAGTCAGAGGGATAGGGGGTGGATGCAGGGAGGGGCACTCTGATTGATTACAATGTGCCTTAATTACTTTATCTTAGAATTAGTGTGGTGATAATTAGAAGTCAAAAAGTGCTTCCCAGGTAGCACTAGTGATAAAGAACCTGCCTGTAACACAGGAGACACGAGAGAAGTGGGTTCAGTCCCTGGGTCTGAAAAATCCCCTGGGGAGGAAATGGCAACCCACTCCACTATTCTTGCCTGGGAAATCCCATGAACAGAGGAGCCTGGGGGCTACAGTCCATGGGACTGCAGAGAGTCAGATACAACTGAGCTTCTAAGCACACAGAAGTCAAACATTCTTTGTGTCAAGTCTCATAGACCCAAACAAAGCTTCATCTCTTTGATTATTCTTTTGCTGTCACATCTCTGTCTCTGACCACAGCCAGGAGAGGGGCTTAACGTTTAAGGGCTCATGGGATTATATCGAGTTCACTGAGATAATCCAATTTAATCTCCCGTTTTAAGGTCCTTAACCTTAATCACATCAGCAAAATCTCTTTATCCATATTGATTTTGTTCAGTCTCAGTCCTGTCTGACCCTTTGCAACCCCATGGACTGCAGCATACCAGGCTTCCCTGTCCTTTACTATCTACCTGAGTTTGCTCAAACTCATGTCCATTGAATCAGTGATGCCATCCAACCATCTCGTCTTCTGTCATCCCCTTCTCCTCCTGCCCTCACTCTTTCTCAGCATCAGGGTCTTTTCCAGTGAGTCAGCTCTTTGCATCAGGTGGCCAGAGTATTGGAGCTTCAGTTTCAGCATCAGTCCTTCCAGTAAATATTCAGGGTTGATTTCCTTGCTGTTCAAGGGACTCTCAAGAGTCTTCTCCAGCACCATAGTCTGAAAGCATCAATTCTTCCGGGCTCAGCCTTCTTTATGGTCCAGCTGTCACATCCATACATGACTACTGGAAAAACCTTAACTTGGACTATATGGACCTTTGTTGGTAAAGTAATGTCTCTGCTTTTTAATATGCTGTCTAGGTTTGTCATAGCTTTTCTTCCAAGGAGTGAGCATCTTTTAATTTCATGGCTACAGTCACAGACCACAGTAATTTTAGATCCCAGGAAAATAAAGTCTGTCACTGTTTCCATTTTTTCCCTGTCCATTTTTATCCATATAAGGGAACATATTCACAGGCTCTGGGGATTAGTACCGGTGCATCTTTGAAGGGTCGTGATTCTGCCTATTATGCATGATATACTTTAAATGTTCAATAACTGACTTTCTTACCATAATTCGTTATAAGTGTGAGAGTGTGGGTCCAGTCCAGTAGTGTGAACTGTTATGTCAGTGACCACTTGTTAAACCCAGATAGAGCTAAAGCCAGGAGGACTTGTTCCATTTATTCAAGCTGTCCTTCCAGAAGTAAAATCTAAAAATCTATGCACTTTAAGAAACACAGAAAAGCCCTCAAATGTCTGGAGATAAAGAAAAGTACTTAAGCATTTAATCAAGATGTTTAAATGGTTGAATTTGTCCATTTTAACTGAATGGTCAACTTTATTTTAGCTCTGTGTAGAGATGGGCAAGGACTTCCCAGGTGGGTCAGTGGTAAAGAAACTGCCTGCCAATACAGGAGATATGGGTTCGATCCCTGGGTCAGAAAGATCCCTTGGAGAGGGAAATGGCAACCCACTCCAGTATTCTTGCCTGGGAAATCCCATGGACAGAGGAACCTGAATGGCTACAGTCTGTGGAGTGGCAAAGAGGAAGATACAACTTAGGGACTAAACAACAGCAACAGAGATGGGCAGTGAGTTTAAATGAATACAGTTTCACATTGAAGCTATTGGTTTTCCCCAGTGTCCTTCCAAATCAAAAGGAGAAAGTCATTCGAAAGACACCTTTTTGTCTCAGAGTTAACATGCACGATTGGACAACTTTGGAAATCAGCATAACCTGCAGATACTTCTGCTCATCTGAAGAACGTGAAGTGATTCCTACAAAGCAGTAGTCCACAGGCAAGGCAGAGTGTACACAGTGGTCCTAAAACTGGACCCAGGGAGGCGCACTCTGTTTGCTGTGTGTGATTCCTTTTGTTAGTTGATCACATTTGTTTTGAACTAAACCCTAGCTCAAATCTCAGATCTGTTTTTGTTTTTGGTGCTGCACTGGGTCTTTGTTGCAGCACTTGGGATCTTCGAACTTTGTGGTGGCATGCAAGATCTAGTTCCCTGACCAGGGATTGAACCAGGCCGTCCCCTCCATTAGAAGTGTGGGGTCTTAGCCACCTGACCACAGAGGAGTCCCCAAATCTTGCTGAGAAAATTTTGAGCTAAAGAGACGCAAACCACTTAATTTGAAAAAAAAAAAAAAAGAGTCTCGTAAGTGTTTTTCCAATTCTATTGGCAACCTCCAGTGACTAAGGAATGTGTTTTCCATCACTTTGGGCATCATCACCAAATAACTCTACGTGAGGACAAATTTTGACAGTCTCTTCAGATGGCATCTTTTTACTAAGATTTGTTGAACAAAAATCACTTTCATCACTTTTGTTAGGAACTGTCAAAAGAGTAAATTCTATGTAATCACTTCTCAAACGATGAATGCACGTGAATTAGAATCTTGGTGCAAGTTTACATCAAAAGGGAAACATTCTCATGACTGTAGATCCTCATAGTTTTTTCTTAAGCTATGTGAAATTGAGCTGAATATCTTTATTTCTTCACTGATCTTAAATACTTTTCTTCTCATTGGAGAACATTTTGACAAACAGATTAAATATATTTCTCCTTACATTACATGGCTTATTTATTTTTCTTTATGGCAAGTGATACTAGTTTTTTACTCATATGTGGTAGTCACATACACTTTTCTTTTAAAATACATTTACATTAGTAGACATGAGTCAAATTAAAGAAAATGTGTACATTGGAATTTAGGAAACACTGACAAAACAAAATAAAAGGTGTTTACCCAAGTGCCTGCAAATAATAAACACATAACAAAAGTTAGCTACTATTTTTTAAGCATTTTTACTTATTTTTTAGTAAAATTATTGCGAAATTATATGGTTATATTATTTCATTGACAATTTAAAATCAACTCAACAAATAGATACTGCCTGCCCATACATGCCAGGCCATGGGAATTTGTAGATGAAAATGAGGGAAATAACACTTGCTTTCAAGAGGCTGCCATTTTAGTGGAAAGGGAGATACTAAGCAACCAGTAACGGCACAGTGTTTTATTTCTGGGACTTCCCCAGTGACCCAGTGGTTAAGATTCTGCCTTTCAGTGCAGGGGGTGCAGGCTCAGTCCTAGGTCAGGGAACTAAGATTCCACTTGCCTTGCTGTGAAGGCAAAAAAAAACCAGACCCTTCAAAAAATAAAAAAGACCAATGCTCTATTTCTTATTATAGACCTATGTATATGAAAGTGCAAATGGAATCAGTAGTGGCAAGAGAACTCTCTAAATCAGAGCCAGGAGGCCATCAAGATAATGTGACTTATGCATATCCCAACCTGGATGGACTATGACCTTTTGACTTAATGAAATCATCCAGAACATCTGCTAGAAACTTCTACTGTCTTTCAACTTATCAGACACTCACCCTAAAAAAGTAGCTTGTGACACTCCACTTATCAGCCCTCCTGCACCCTAAAACTGTGGTTCCTTAAGGACAATATATTTTCTGACGGGCATCAGAGTTGATCACAATTATTGTCAGGCAACTTTGAACAACTTTGTGGCTTTTGTCTTTATAAACTTTTGACCCTTCCTCTTCTCCAGAACATTCTTTTAGGGGTTACCCAAATCTGTCTTCTGGATTGCAATTCTTAAATCCCAAATAAACTCTTACTTGCAGCCTCTTGCATTATGTTTTTGGAGCTTCCCTGGTGGCTCAGACTGTAAAGAATCTGCCTGATGTGCAGGAGACCTAGGTTTGATCCCTGGGTTGGGAAGATCCCCTGGAGAAGAGGGAATGGCACCCCACTCCAGTATTCTTGCCTGGAGAATGCCATGGACAGAGGAGCCTGGTGGGCTGTATTAGTCCATGGGGCCGCAAAGAGTCAGACGCGACTGAGCGAGTAACCTTTCACTTTCACAAAGTGCTGTAGAGAGGGACTTCTCTGGTGGTCCAGGGGTGAAAACTCCCCATGTCTAGTGCAGGGCATGCGGGTTCATCCCTGCTCAGGGAACTAAGAGTCCATATGTCATGTGGCATGGACCAATTGAAAAAAAAAAGATGGACAATAACAAATGTTGAAAGACAGCCTATGGAATGGAGAAAAATACTGCAAACCATGTATCTGATAAGGGTTTAATATTAACAATATATAAAGAACTCAATGGTAAAAAGAAAGTAAAATGCTATAAGAGCACAGGGGAAATGGGTCAGGAACTTTTTAAAGAGGAAAGCGATTGAGCAGAAATGTGAATGGTGAGTAGAGGGAGTGAATTTATGAACAGGAACAGAGGGAGAAGAGGCTTCATAGGAAGGAACCCTGAGGACCTAGAGTGCCAAGTTTCGATTGCTTCACTGTGGCTAGTGAGGAGCCACAGGGTGATTTTGCTCTGGGGAGAAGAGTCAGATCTGTGGGTTAGAAAATTCACCGAGGCAGGAGCCATGTGAAGAGACCACTGGAGAGAACCAGGCTAGAGGCAGGAGTGACAGGCAGCCCATGGGAGAACTGAACTGGCCAAATCAGGGCGGGGCAAGGAGAGCTCAGGCCCCTGGTCCAGTAGGAGAGCTGGCCTCGGGGAGGACGGGAGGTGTGGGGGAGGGGAGGCCCTCTCCAGCCCTCCCCCAAAACTTCCCAGCTTTCTAGAGAGTCCTGCAGGCAGTGCTGCTTTCTCTTAGTCAAACCAGAGCTTCATTCTTTGCAGCCACACGATGACACTGTCATGTAAAATAACAGGAACTGTTTGGTTTCCAAATCAAGCAACTGTTGATTGCCTTGTCTTTGGAAATCAGTATTCCATTCACCATACTGCAAATGCCTGCTAATGAATGTGACTGGAACAGATGTTAAAATAATGTTTTGGGCAACTAGGGTGCTCTGTGAACAAGGTTAGAATCTTCCCATTACAATTTTCCAACACCACACACCTGACATCTTTGCTAATTGAAACTGCTGGATATCATTCGCCATAAATTCTCCTCATAAGGCTAATGGAGCAGGAAATTATGCCAACTGAAGCAAAACGGCACATAATAAACATTGGCAAAAACCAGCAACTGTGATAGCAGCTTTACAATTGGAAAGTAAAATCAAGTTTTCTTCTTGGAACATGCCTGTTTTGTTTTGTTTTTTTCCTTTAAGTGGGATGCATAAAACAAAATAAGAAATGTTTACTACATTTTCTTTGTAAGGTAAAAATCCACTGGTTATGGAAATAGCAATAAAGATCATACAAAGGATTCTACTCAAGATTTTTTCGGGTTTCTGGGAGGTGGTTTCAACAACCTGGTACAGGTCTTCCACATCAAATACTCAAGATGAATCTGGCTGTTTAGAGTCAGTCACTAAAGACATACAACTCTCCCATCCACTGCAGTGCTTCTCTGTTTCTTTGCCCTCACTTAATTGGGTTAGGTAAACTTTAACAGGGTTTCCCTGGTAGCTCAGCTGGTAAAGAATCCGCCTGCAATGCAGGAGACCCCAGTTTGATTCCTGGGTTGGGAAGATCCTTTGGAGGAGAGCACGGCAACCCACTCCAGTATTCTTGCCTGGAGAATCCCCACGGACAGAGGATCCTGGTGGACTGCAGTCTGTGACGTCACAAAGAGTCAGACATGACTCACTGATTAAGCACACAAACCTTAGTAACAATAGTAACAGTAATAATATCGGGACTTCCCTCGGGGTCCGGTGGCTGAGCGTCCACCTGCTGATGCAGGGGATAATGGACTTGATTCCTGGTCTGGGAAGATCCCACATGCCTTGGAGCATCTAAGCCTGCGTGCCACAGCTACCGAGCCTGCAAGATGCAACTACTGAAGCCCATCCGCTAGAGCTCGTGCTTTGCAACAAGAGAAGCCACTGCAATGACAAGCCCAGGCGCTGCAACAAGAGTAGACCCTGCTCTCCATAACTAGAGAAAGCCCATGTGGAGCAAGAAGACAGAGCAACCAAAAATAAATAAGTAAATAAAACAATAAAAATCAAGGACAATAAATCCAAGTTGATGAAAATAAGAACTTAAAAAAAAAAAAAGACTACAAAGAGAAAATTATAGGCCTCCCTTTGTATCCTGAGGGATTTGTTCCAGGACCCCTTGGAGATACCTAAATCGATGGATGCTCAAGTTGTTTACATAAAATGGTGTATACATACAGCTTCCTTATACTTTAAATCCCCTCTAGAGTACTTATAATACCTTTTAATGTAAATATTTTGTAATAGTGCAGAGAATGCAAGTATTGATTTTTTTAACTTTCTCTACTTTTTTTTCTGAATGTTTTCAATCCACAGTTGGTTGAATCCAGATGTGGAACCTGAAGATATGAAGGGCTGACTGTATTTTAAAAATCACAATGAAAAATAAACACAGTTCGGAGGGTACCTCCCAAGACTGTGCCGCCAGTGCCCCAGTCCCAGCAGCAGGCCACTGCTGACCCACACTGGAGACCCTCCAGCATGAGCAGCACAGATGTTAGAAGCTGTCCTACAGACATGCCCACATGAGACAGAACTGAGGAAATTCCCACGACAACAGAGAGAAACTCAATTCTGAGTCCACCCTGAAGCCAGAGGTCCATCAACAGAAGATGTGGTTCATATATACAATGGAATATTACTCATCCATAAAATGGAATTAAACTGGATCATTGGTAGTGATGTGGATGAATCTAGAGTCTGTCATACAGAATGAGGTTGAAGATGCAGTGGAGAATCTTATGGCAGAAATTGGAGGCTCTTTTCTAGGAACTAAAATGCTCATTGTGGCATAGAACAGAGGCAGGGGTTTTTTTTTTGTGAGTGAAAAAAAAAAAGGTTCTCCAGAAACTAACTTCAACTGGGGAATTATAAACCAGGAGTACGACAGCAGATGGGAAAAAGAAGCTCATAAATGCTGTTGGAACAAGTCTACAGCTGGATAGGAGATGGACAAATCTATTTGAGTCCCCAAACTGCAAACTATTACAAGTGGGTTAAAAAACTGAAGCATATAAAAATCTATAAAGCACTAGCTCAACCAGCTGGGAAAAAGAAACAAAGTTGTGAATGAAGAAATCAAAGATATTATCAGTTGTAAGATGTTGGGATATTAAAAAAAATTAAAACAAGGAGGATGGACTACTTTTTACACTTAAACAATTTTTGACATTTCCCACATGACCCTTGGACATCACAAATGTCATCTTTTCACCTTTTAAAGAAAGAGAGACTAGAAATAGTTGGGGCTTTCCTGGTAGCTCAGCTGGTGAAGAATCTGCCTGCAATGCAGGAGACCTGATTCAATCCCTGGGTTGGGAAGATCCCTTGGAGAAGGGATAGGCTATCCACTCCAGTATTCTTGGGCTTCCCTGATGGCTCAGATGGTAAAGAATTCACCTGCATTGTGGGAGACCTGGGCTGGAAAGATCCCCTGGAGAAGGGCATGGCAACCTACTCCAGTATTCTTGCCTGGAGAATCCCCACAGACAGAGCCTGGTGGGCTATAGTCCATGGGGTTGCAAAGAGTCAGTCAGATACAACTCAGTGACTAAGCAAAGAAATAATTGAGTTTGTTTGCTATGCTCCATATTTTTTAATTAAAAAAATTTTATACTGTCATGTAGTTGATTTACAATGTGTTCTTCAGGAAATGGTGATTACAGAATACTATGGAAAGGACTGTAGCAAGACTTATACACTACTGATACATCAGAGTAGACACCCATGTACAGGCTTGTGAGCTAATGTTGCTAAGAGAACATGAGGATATTCAGTGAGCTGAGCGGGGATTCCATTACTCTTTTTAATCCAGATGCAGACACACTTCAGGAAAACAGGCTGCCGACCCAAGATCCAGCCACATAAGAATCAATTCCATAGGAATGAACTGAGAGAAATTTCACTGTAGTATTTTGTTTAAAATATTGCTGCCATCAGCTTTAAGACTAGAATTCCCATGCAAATAGGAAGCGTTTTCTCTCTTTTTAAAAGTTAACTTCTATTGATTTGTAGTTGCTATACAATGTTGTGTTAGTTTGTATTGTACAGCAAAGTGAATCAGCTCTATGTATACATATCTCCCCTCTATTTTGGATTTCCTTCCCATCTAGTTCACCACAAAGCATTGAATAGAGTTCCCTGTGCTGTACAGTAGGTTCTCATGAGTTATCTATTTTATACATAGTATCAATGGTGTATATGTGCTGATCCCAATCTCCCAATTTCTCCCTTTTCTCCTTGTATGCCCATAAGTTTGTTCTCTATGTTTGTATCTCTGTTTCTGCTTTGCCAGTAAGATCATCTGTACTATTTTTCTTGAGTCCACATATATGTGTTAATCTTTCTCTGTCTTTTTAAGCTATAGCTCTCAATTTAGTATCCCATGCTTTCATCAGTTCAGTTCAGTCGCTCAGTTGTGTCCAACTCTTTGTGACCCTATGAATTGCAGCATGCCAGGCCTCCCTGTCCATCATCAACTCCAGGAGTTTACCCAAACTCATGTCCATTGAGTTGGTGATGCCATCCAACCGTCTCATCCTCCGTCGTCCCCGTCTCCTCCTGCCTTCAATCTTTCCCAGCATCAGGGTCTTTTCCAGTGAGTCAACTCTTTGCATGAGATATTGATACATCTCCCGGCAATCTTGATTCCAGCTCAGCATTTCTCATGATGTACTCTGCATATAAGTTAAATAAGCAGGGTGACAATATACAGCCTTGACATACTCCTTTTCCTATTTGGAACCAGTCTGTTGTTCCATGTCCAGTTCTAACTGTTGCTTCCTGACCTGCATACAGGTTTCTCAAGAGACAGGTCAGATGGTCTGGTATTCCCATCTCTTTCAGAATTTTCCACAGTTTATTGTGATCTACACAGTCAAAGGCTTTGACAGAGTCAATAAAGCAGAAATAGATGTTTTTCTGTAACTCTCTTGCTTTTGCAATGATCCAGCAGATGTTGGCAATTTGATCTCTGGTTGTTCTGCCTTTTCTAAAACCAGCTTGAACATCTGGAAGATCATGGTTCATGTATTGCTGAAGCCTGGCTTAGAGAATGCTTTCATAAACTGAAACATTTGTACATTTTTAATGGACAAGCTTTTTCAAACTTTTGTCCATTTTAGTGGTATCTGATTTTCTCTGACCCCTCAGAATTCAGAAACCAAATACTTTTACTGAATCACCTCAGTTTTCATACTGTCATTATTTGTATAGGTTTAATAATAATTCATCCTCCTTTTTGCCAGAAAGTAATGGGAAAATTACTAGTGCAATTAGGATCCTATCTAGAGTGCTCTATTTGAGAATGATTCATATTTAGTCAGGTGTAGTAAATAAAGTGTCTTAGGCTTGGTTGTTGCCAAATTGTGTACGGTTCTAGGTTTGCAGAGTAAACTCGAGTTGGCCTAATGGGTAATTAATTTTCTTGCCACACTTATGTTAATTAAGCCAACCAAACCCAATGAGACCAATCTTTGGTGATTATTTCTGATTGCAAGTGAGGGAAATTGTCAGAATAATTATGCAAAACTTGGAAAAAGACAAAGAGATTTCTGGCTGTTCTTTCAGTGCAGTGCTAAATTTACCCTTTGATTTTCTTTCTATCGATAGGATTGTTTTACAGCTCTTTAAGGATCAACCTAAACAGGTCTGATAGTGATGCAGATAATCTGTCTGGTGGAAAAGGTTAACCACAAGAGTTCCTGTCTATTGCCCTATAAGATATTGTATAGGTTTTAATCTAATGCAGTATTTTTATCCTAAAAATCCTTTATTAAATTGCCTGTAAGTACTCTACTCTGCAAAGGCTCCTGGAGCCATTTATAAAATCTTTCTGGATTCCTCGTTCATTAATGAGTTGGGTAAAATCTTTGAAAGGTGTTTTTATACATTTGCATTAAAGTTATGATTTTACCTATTTTAGCAGAGGTTAAAAACAGTTGTTAAATAAATGCAGAACCCTACAGATGTGGATGCAGACTGTGTGCTTTTAAAATATACTTATTTATTTATGTGGGTACACCAGGTCTCAGTTGCAGAATGTGGGATCTTTAGCTGCCGCATGCAAACTCTTAGTTGTGAAATGTGGGATCTAGTTCCCTCACCAGGGATTGAATCCAGGTACCCAGCGTTGGGAACATGAAGCTGTAGCCACTGGACCACCAGGGAAGTCCACAGACTGTGCACTTTGAAGATGGAAGAAAGAAGCTGAAATTTAGCCCAGGCTACTGCCACTAATCCTCTTCGTGTCATGAGGCTGCATCCATTCAGAGGAAGGGCATCTTTTTCTTACACAGAGATGTGCCTCTGGGGATTAACAGATATGCACTTCCATATATAAAACAGATCAACAGCAAGGACCTATTGCACAGCACAGGGAATTATATTCAATATTTTTTAATAATCTATAATGGAAAAAAATCTGAAAAAGTGTATATGTGTGTATATATATATATATATATATATATATATATATATATCTGAATCACTTTGCTGCACACTTGAAACTAACACAACATGGTATATCAACTATGTGTGTGTGTGCTTGGTTGTTCAGTTGTGTCTGACTCTTTGTAACCCATGGGCTGCAGCCTGCCAGGCTCCTGTCCATGAAATTCTCTAGACAATAACCCTGGAGTGGGTTGCCAGTTCCTACTCCAGGGGATCTTCTTGATCAAGGGATAGAACCCATGTGTCTTGTGACTCTTGCTTCTGCTGCTACTGCTGCTGCTAAGTCGCTTCAGTTGTGTCCGACTCTGTGCGACCCCATAGACAGCAGCCCACCAGGCTCCCCCGTCCCTGGGATTCTCTAGGCAATAACACTGGAGCGGGTTGCCATTTCCTTCTCCAAAGCATGAAAGTGAATAGTGAAAGTGAAATTGCTCAGTCGTGTCCGACTCCTAGCGACCCCATGGACTGCAGCCCACCAGGCTCCTCTGTCCATGGGATTTTCCAGGCAAGAGTACTGGAGTGGGGTGTCATCGCCTTCTCCATGTGACTCCTGCACTGGCAGGCAAATTCTTTACCACTGCCCCACCTGGGAATGGTGGATTCCATTCCACAATGGAATCTTACTCAGCCATTAAAAAGAATGAAATAATGCCATTTGCAGCACCATGGATGCTCCTAGAGGTTATCATACTATCTCAACTCAGACAAAGACAAATATCATATGCTATCACATGTGGAATCTTAAAAAAATAATACAAATGAACTTATTTATAGAAATAGACTCACAGACATAGAAAACAAACTCAACAGTTATCAAAAGGGATAACAGGAGGAGGAGAGATATAAATTAGGAGTTTGAAATTAATGTATACACACTACAATATATAAAATAGATAAACAACAAGGACCTATGGTATAGCATTGTAAACAACTGTGGGTAGCTCAAATGGTAAGAATCTGCCTGCAGTTGGGGAGACCTGGGTTCGATCCCTGAGTCAGGAGAAGGGCATGGCAACCCACTCCAGGGTTCTTGCCTGGAGAATCCCATGGACAGAGGAGCCTGGTGGGCCACAGCCCATGGGGTTGCAAAGCGTCGGACACAACTGAGCGACTAACACACACTGTAGAGCACAGGGAACCATATTCAAGGTATCTTGTCAGTTCAGTTCTGTTCAGTTCAGTTGCTCAGTCATGTCCGACTCTTTGCGACCCCATGGACTGCAGCATGCCAGGCTTCCCTGTCCATCACCAACTCCTGGAGGTTGAAGGTATCTTGTAATAATCTATAATGGAAAAGAAAAATATACATATGTAGATATATCTGAATCACTTTGCTGTTTACTTGAAGCTAACACATTATAAGTAAAGTATACATCAATTAAAAAACAACTAAAAAAGATATGTATACATAACAGCACACTAATAACATCAAAACATTTCAAACACTGTACAGAATTACACAATGGACTGTGTCAATACCTAGAGTGTTTCTATAAACCAACAGTACATGAAAGAGAGTAGAATTTTTAAAGAATGTATACTGCTTGATGGTAGGATCATGCAGCCCCAGCCCCACAACCCTGGTGATAATAGAATAAATTTGTACAGCATATACACTTAAGAGAGGATGGCAGAATTGTAATGAGTGTGTAACAGTCCAACTCCATTGCAGCTGGAGAGGGTTAGAGCTGTGTTGTGGAGGCTCTAACTTCATGCTGTGTCTAAGGAGAGCTGCAGAAGGTTTTTCAAGAAGCAACTTGATGACAGCAGTATTATGGGAAGTCTTGATGACCATTTGGATAAAGATGAATGTGGCATAGAGCTGGCTCTAGCATCCCCTGACCTGAAAACTGGCAGGAGATTGAGAGTGAAAGGTTCTCCATGTATACAGTAACAGTCTGAAACGATGTATGGATAAATAGTAACAAGCTTGATATTGATTCTGTTTCTGTAAATTGAGTAAATTTCTACTTTGGTATTCATCTTTTTATGTATATTTATTGAAAAGTACAGTTGAATTACGATATGTTAATGTCTGCTGTACAGCAAAATGATTCAGTTATACATATATTTTTTTCATGGTCTTTTCCATTATGGTTTATCACAAGATATTGAATATTGTTTATTGTTTTCTGTGCCATGCCAGTAGGACCTTGTTTTATTTTATTTTTTTAGTATTTATTTATCTGTTTGGCTGTGTTGGGTCTTAGCTGTGGCATGCAGGGTCTTCACTGCATCATGTGAGATCTTTCCTTGTGGCACATGAACTCTAGTTGTGAACTCGCACTCCAGAGCTCATGGGCTTGGTTGACCTATAAGATGTGGGATCTTAGTTCCCTGATAAGGGATCAAACCTATGTCTGCACTGGGTGGCAGATTTTTAACCACTGGACCACCAGGGAAGTACAGGACCTTGTTGTTTTAACAGTCTTCTGTTCAAGTGAAAATACCTTGGCTTTGCATGGGATTATCACTAGAGGGCAACCTCATCCCATGCACTGGACATTTTTGGAGCCTGCCTGGTCTAGTGCAGCCCTGCGTCCAGCAACATCAGCCTCACCCGGGTGCTTATTAGAACTACAAGTTCTGGGGCTCCCCTGAGGCCCACTGAATCAGAACCTGTACCTTGACAAGCTCTCCAGCGACTGAACTGCGTATCGGACCATGAGAAGTGCTGCCCAGGGCACACAGACCTCTCCCACCTTTTTTGTGAATGACATGGCAGCCTCGGTCACTCATTCACTTTATCTTGCTCATCCCGACCCTGTTCTTCCATGTTTTCCTGTGGCCTCTATCTACTTTCACGTTTAACCCACAGACAGTGGCATGCATGCATGCATGAGTGCTCAGTCCCTCCAGTCGTTTCCGACTCTTTGCGACCCTGTGGACTCTAGCCCACCAGGCTCCACAGTCCATGGGATTTCTCCAGGCAAGAATACTGGAGTGGGTTGTCGTACCCTCCTCCAGGGGATCTTCCCAACCCAGGAGTTGAACCCAGGGCCTCCTGCATCTTCTGCATCACAGGCAGATTCTTTAGCACTGAGTCGCTGGGGAAGCCCTGAACAGTGGCATATGTCCATGGAAAGCAGGACAGGAGGAGGTTTAGGAGCTGATCCAGTGAACCCCCTCCCCCACCCCTGCCAGCTGCTCAGCCCTTTCCAAGGACCAGGGCCTTTTAAGGCCGACACAGAACAGCTGTCTCCACCTTCTTGCATTTCTGCAGGATGAGAAGATCCATTCTGTTTTTGATTTACCAAAACAGAAATAGACGACAGCTGCCTTTTAAAGTGTGTTGACCACGGAGGTCACATTTTAAAGTTGGATTTAGCTCTTGAAACCAGGCTGCCCAGAAAACCAAACAGCATCAACAGCCACCTCCCCGCCCCATTCTAAGTGCAGGAGCTGGAAGGGAAGAAGGGAAGGGGTCTTTGGAATGGGTAGGACTGGATTGTGGGGAGCAAGAGCCTCTTGTTCGTCTCTACCAGATACTGCCGGGTTTGGGTCAATATGGTAACTCTTGGCTCCATTTCTGCCTGTTATGCTAATAGCATCCTATCAGCTCACATCCATATTCCCTGACATCTTACTGCTCTCAAAGAGGCAGCCTCAGCTTGCCTGTAACATAGAGAGAAGGGCTTGTCGCGAAGAGTAGACAGAGCAGATTCTAGAGTCATGCCCCCTTCCCTCTACTAAGAGTTCAACTCCATTCTAAAAATCTAGTGCAGCAGTTCTCAAACTTTCCAGGGCATCAGAGTCCCCTAGAGGGCCTGTGAAAACACAGATTACTGGGCCCCACCTACAAAGTGATTCAGTGGAACCCAAGAAGGTGCATTTCTACCACGTTTCCTGGAGGCCGTGAGAATGACAAACCTAGACAGCATATTAAAAAGCAGAGACATCACTTTGCTAACAAAGGTCCATGTAATCAAAGCTATGGTTTTTCCAGTAGTCATGTATGGATGTGAGAGTTGGACCATAAAGAAGACTGAGAACTGAAGAATCAATGCTTTTGAACTGTGATGCTGGAGAAGACTCTTGAGAGTCCCTTGGACTGCAAGGAGATCAAACCAGTCAATCCAACTGGAAATCAACCATGAGTATTCATTGAAAGGACTTATGGTGCAGCTGAAGCTCCAATACTTTGGCTACCTGATGCAAAGAGCTGACTCATTGGAAGAGACCCTGAGGCTAGGAAAGATTGAAGGCAGGAGGAGAAGGGGGCAATGGAGGGTGATATGGTTGGATGGCATCACTGACTCAATGGACATGAGTTTGAACAAACTCCAGGAGATGGTAAAGGACAGGGAAGCCTGGCTTGCTTCAGTCCATGAGGTCACAAAGAGTCGGACACCACTTACTGACTGAATTAAAACAACCAGGTTTCTAGATAATGATGTTGCTGCTGATTGGTGATCACATGTTGAATAGCATGAAGATGCTCTAAAGCATCTTTTGTAAAAATATGTATTTATTTAGCGGCCATGGGTCTTAGCTGCAGCAGAAGGATCTTTGCTCTTCATTGTGGGATCTAGTTCCCTGACCAGGGATTGAACCCAAGGGCCCTGGACTGGGAGCACAGAGTCTTAGCCACTGGACCACCAGGGAAGTGCCTCTAAAGCACCTTAATGCACTATATCATGTTCCTGTGTTGTGGCAGGCCTGGGGAACTCAAGTAGACATTAGCCAGCATTCTGGCTTTTTTTTCTCATTGAGAAATCCATTTTAAACTGTCTATGGAACTGAATACAGACTACCTGATTTAGCCCAACTCCACCAAAATATAATCTGATATAGCCCAACTCCACCAAACGGCTGAATTACTCTCTGGATTTTGATCTCGTTTCCCAGGCAAACAGGCCTCCTGCTAAAGAGCTCATCTCTTGTCTCTCCCTCCAGAACTCAAGGTGGGACTACTGGGCTGCCACAAAGAATGCTGGGAAAATCCCCATGATGTGAGGACATCAGTCATGGTTCTAAGGATACCAAAGGCATCTTAGCTTCAGCTTACAAATGTGAATGTTTCAGGTTACCCATAACCAGTAGCACAGTGTGACCCCAAGAACTCCTGATGGAAAGGTAACCAAGTGATCTGTGGCTGGCAATCCCCCCCAACATAATTATTTCACAGGATATATTCCTGCAAATGCTGTTAGCTCCTAAACGTGACATAAGCATTGTCACCAGGTGATACTGAGGACGCTGGGAGATAAATAGACATTTAATATTCAATAAGCAGTGATTACTACTCTAACACAGAGTTATTTGCCAAGTACTGGCCTTTAAAGTACACTGCTTTAGACAGTTTTCCTGCCTAACAGCTCATTGCTGCCCACATATTTACATTTGCCCTTCTTTAGGACCCAAACAATTAGATTTCTATTACTTTGACACATTAAGAGCCACCATATCATACAGGTAGGGAGAACCCTGCTGCTGTTGCTGCTAAGTTGCTTCAGTCGTGTCCGACTCTCTGCAACCCCATAGATGGCAGCCCACCAGGCTCCCCCGTCCCTGGGATTCTCCAGGCAAGAACACTGGAGCGGGTTGCCATTTCCTTCTCGAAAGCATGAAAGTGAAAAATGAAAGTGAAGTCGCTCAGTCATGTCCGACTCTTAGTGACCCCATGGACTGCAGCCTACCAGGCTCCTCCATCCATGGGATTTCCCAGGCAAGAGTACCGGAGTGGGGTGCCATTGCATTCTCCAGGGAGAACCCTAGAAATCTTTTAAGGTGTGTTTATCAGAGTAGTTTTTGAACCAAAAGTCTGCCATCTGGTGGAAGGAAGGATTAGTGCAGTCAAATGGTTGTAAAGAAAAAAGCAAAGGAACGAAAAGGATTTTAAGGACCTAGGGTGTGCCAAGCTTTGCAATTAGCAGTTTATTTCTTTGCACTGTTTAGTCTTCTCCACTCTTCTTTGTTATGAATATGTCACTGCTATAACTCATTTTCACGAGCAGAGGATGAAAAGCAAAAGAGAAACGTCTCCTAAATTGTATATGTAGATAGAAGAAAAAGCAGAGAGAGACAGAATTAGGGAGTTCAAAGACTCACAGATGTGAGCACCTTTTTCCTTGACCATGTAAATTAAATGAAGTAACAGACATAAACAGGGATGTCCCTGGTGGCCCAGTGAGTAGTTAAGACTTCACATTCCAATGCAGGGGGTGTGGGTTTGATCCCTGGTTGGGGAACTACGATCCCACATGCCTTGCAGCACAGCCAAAACAAAAAGAAAACAACAACAAAAAGCATATATAAACGTTGTCTGGAACATAAGAATTTCCCAAAGGGTAGCTACAATGATGATGTTGATGAGTCTATAATCAGCTTCTTGAGGCAGAGACCACATCATATATGACTGTATCCCTACCCTCCTCACTTTAGTCTGAGCAAGACAGGTGTGGGTTTTCCCCTTGAGAACCCTCTTGTTGAAAGTCAGTCCTTTCCAGGACTTCATGGGTAGCTCAGTGGCAAAGAATCCATCTGCCAACGCAGGAGCCACAGGCTATGTGGGTTCGATCCCTAGGTTGGGAAGATCCCCTGGAGAAGGAGATGACAACCCACTCTAGTATTCTTGCCTGGGAAGTTTTTATGGACAGAGGAGCCTGGCAGGCTACAGCCCATTGTGTCACAAAGAGTCAGACACGACTGAGCATAAACACAATCCTTCCCTGACCAGCTTTCATATCCTCAAAGAGAATTGCCCTTATTTTTCAGAAGAGATTTTTTGGGAAATTTTTCCCCCTAAACTCACTATTAATATAGCTTCTCCTTCCAAATCAAAGACAGAAGTTACATTACAATCTACCTCCCAATTATATATTTAGTTACTTTAGATGTGTAGATATTTGAGATGAAGGCATCCATTTTCCTCGTGTTAAAAGTGGAGACTGAGACCCGAGGCTGTCTCTAAGGTGCCACAGTTTATCAGTGGTCCTTGCCTCTGGGCCTCTGGCTTCATGCCCTGCCCTGTGCTCCACACAGCCTCCCCTGGATTCTAAGGTCTGTGATGGAGCTGCTGTACCCAGCCTTTCATTCTGGTGCAATCCCAGGGTTTTGCTGCATCTTGATTGTTTATTGATTGATTTAAAATCTTTAGGGGTAAAATTATAATGGACCTGGCAAATGCCCATCCTGGAAGCTAGGATCATAAATCCCTTTGACTAAATTTTTTTGGAGCAGAGATTTTTTTTTTAAAGGTATTTGGGAAGGGCAAATTAAAGGAAAGAAGGAAGGAAAAATCCAGGGGAATGAAAGTCAGTTCATTTAACCTTAAGAGCTGGGAAGATAAGATATTGATTCTACAGTAACCTTAATAGGAATAGCATGAAATGAAGGAGGCAGCATCTTCCCTCTTAGACTATATATCACGTTAAATTAACCAGATGTTTTTTGATAAGATTACAAAGGTACTACATAGTATCACGTGTTACGTATTGTACATGTGTACATGGTGGATTTCAGAGAAATGGAGGCAGTTCTCATCGTATGCCGTGTGGATTTTGGCAGTTGCCTCAACTCAGACCTAGATGGAAACTGCTTGTAATTAGATCATCCTTAAGCACAAACCATCAACCTGCTCACCTCAGGGTTAGCAGCAAGGAGGCCAGCTCCTTTCTGAGCTGGGCCCCCTAACACCATGTCTGTGGTCTCATGGACACAATGGGAAAAGTCACACCTCTGTACCCCTGTCCCTCGTCCTACAGGGACTGCCTGAGCAATGGCTGAGTCTGTGGACAGGAAGTGTTCAGCTGGCATCTTGCTACCCACCAAGGACTTGTCTTCTAGCAACCATTTGGGCTCCTTTTCCTGCAGATCCCTGACGGGCTGGTGAGTGACCCCATGTTGGGAAGGTGTTCTTTATTTATATATATACACAGGTATCTTGTTTGCACTATGTCTCCATTGCTGTGCACAGTCTTTCTCTAGTTGCTGAGAGCAGGAACTACTTGTTGCAGTGGCTTCTTCTGCTACAGAGCATAGGCTCTAGGGAACACCAGCTTCAGTAGTTTCAGCACATGGACTCAGTTGTCCTGAGACACGTGGGACTAGGGATTGAACCCATGTCCCCTGCATTGCAAGTGGATTCTTAATCACTGGACCACCAGGGAAGCCTGGGGAAGGTTTTCTTGATGCATGGAGCATTGCTGGAACCCTAGAGTTCCCTCTGCCGCTCTCCAGCTGCATCCCCCAGCCTGTCCCTGGCCCTCTTTCCTTGTTTCCTGTGTACAGTTCCCTCTGCAGGCTCTTCCTTCCAACTTCAGGGGGCGCATTCATCTTTCAAGGGGCACTTCCCAATTCTGTGAGGCTCTTCTGCCAGGCTGTCTCTTTGGAGTCCCATCCCTGTGTATCCATCTCCCTGCAGGGAGTGTGTCCCCCTGTGCTCTGTGGGACCTCCCCCCACCCCAAAGTGCTGAGGGAGCAGTAGCCATAGGCCTGGCCACCAGGCTGAGCTGGGACTGTGATCTGACCACCCTCCAACTCTCTGTGCTGGGTTGGGCAGGCGGACGTCTCTGCTGAGGGGCCGTGATTTCACCCTTTGGGGCTGGGGGTTTGGGGAATGGTGCTGGTTGTAGTTTCAACTCTGTTGGAATTGAAGCTACATTTTTCTTTCAGAAAAAAGAAACATTTGGGGCATTCCTTGGCAGTCCAGTGGTTAGGGGGCTTCCCAGGTGGTGCTAGTGGTAAAGAACCTGCCTACCAGTGCAAAGGATGTAAGAGGTATGAGTTCGATCCCTGGGTCAGGAAGATCCGCTGGAGATGGGAATGGCAACCCACTCCAGTATTCTTGCCTTGAGAATCCCATGGACAGAGGAGCCTGGAGGGCCAAAGTCCATGGGGTCGCAAAGAGTCAGACATGGCTGAAGCGACTTAGCACACACGCCAGTGTTAGGACTCTACACTTTCATTGTTGAGGGCCTGGGTTCAGCACGGTCAGGTAACTAAGATCCCATAAGTTACATGGCCAAAAAAGAGAAAGAAAGAAAGAAAAACAAACAAACAAACATGTTTGAGGTTGTTTATGTTATGACCTACCTGAGACAAGTTGGCAATTCACAACTATCAGGCCCTGGTAAGGGTTTATGGCTGTGGGTCACCACACAAAGAAAGTGGTAGGTGAGTTTTTTCTGTGAAACCACTCTGTATCAGGCAAGTGGTTACAATGAAAGCAAATCTCAAAGAACTATCACACCTACAAATATTTACTAGAGAGCTGGCAGAACCAGGGTGTGGAGCTTGTTCTGTAAGTTTCCTAAAGTGGCTGCTCTGCTATTCTGTACCTTGCATGAAAGGTTTGCCTAAGTCAGGCTCCATGATATCCTAGCAGAAGATTGGGCAGACGCAGTCAAGACCGGGTGAGAAATGTCTCTGGAAGCCTGGACACAGGACTGCGTCTGGAACCTTGAGCTCCATTCCAGTGTATGCAGCAGTGGGCTTGTCGGGGCTGGAGGACCGCAGCCAGGCAGTGATGTTGGAAGCCAGCCCACATGGCTTCATCCCCCTTATTTCACCTAAGTCAAGTCGGTTTATAGAACTCATCACTCCAATGATCACATCTCTGTGATGATCAGAGAGAAACCTAACCAAAGGGCCAAGAGTTTTCCACTCTGGAATGTGGATTTCTGATTAGTCTCTCATTTTAACTAAACATTCTCAATTGAAGCCTCAGTTAAGAGTGGTGAAGAGCAAAATTCACACACATACAACCCAGGTTTGCTGAAGTGCATGCATGCTCAGTTGCTCAGCCATGTGTGATTCTTTTTGACCCATTGACTGTAGCCCACCAGGCTCCTCTGTCCATGGAATCTTCCAGATAAGAATACTGGAGTGGGTTGCCATTTCCTCCTCCAGAGGACCTTCCCAACCCAGGATTGAACCTGGGTCTCTTATGGCTCCTGCAGAAGTACTTAAAAGTAACCTACGGACATATAACAGCTGACAGCCTTTCAAATGCCTTTTTAAATGTATTTTTATTGAATTATAATGTTGTGTTAATTACTGCTGTACAGCAAAAGCAACTTAGTTATACAGATACATTCTTTTTCATATTATTTTCTATTATGGTTTATCACAGGATGTTGAATATAGTTCCCTGTGCTTGACAGTAGGACTTCGTTGTTTATCCCAAATGCCTTTTGTGTCATCCAAATCAGAAAAAAAAAAAAAGACTTGTACACTTCAAACTGGTTAAATCTTGACATCAGTAGACTGTGGTAAGTCATGCATGTAACAGGCACAGAGAGATATCCACAGATGATCAAGTCCAGTCATTGGCACTCCACATTTGGGGTTCCACATCTGATTCAACAAACGGTGAATAGGGTAGTACTGTACTTACTATTAAAAAACCTGCATGTAAGTGGACCCATGCAGTTCAACCCCATACTGTTCAACTGTATTTCAACATAAGTTTTTTCCCAGTGTGAACATAGGACACCATGATGACATATGAGTGGGAGGCTACTAGGAATGTCTACTGGACATTCTTAAAAATGAGGTTATATCTTAATCAGGACTTTTTGGCTGCAAGTGACAGAAATCTGAATTCAGCCAGTTTACATGAACCAGAAATGTATTAGCTTGTATAGCTTCATTGCTTAGTTTTGCTTCTCTCTGTGAGGTGGTCTCGTTTTATCCTAGAGTAGTCAGGCTTCCTCCCAGAGGTAAAGAGCAACCATCTTAGAGCCCTAGATCCAAGGGGACAAGGGAATCTGTCTGTCTGTCTCTCTATCTATCTAAATACAACACCCCAGAGAAGGACACTGATTTGCCTGGCCTCTCGCAAGCCTATCCTGGGCCTATCACTGTGGTCGGGAGGCAGGCTAGTGTGACTGACTGCCTGCTCCACCCCTCTCCACCCACCAAATGGAAATGCTCTTAGCAGAAGGGGGAGATGCTGCATGGCAAAGACACATTAGCTGTCCACTGCAGAGTGCCCACTTGCTCTACAGGGATTATAAAAGTGAAGTGGATGATACGATTTTTAAAGGAGAGTGAGAGGGTCCCTAGACCTAAATCCATCCCACACCAGCAAGCAATTCGTGGATGCCAGCGGTGTGTCTGAGAATTCAGCTGAATTCTGACATCATCTACCTGGAGATAGATGTCATAGGTAAAGGGCTCAGTCCCACAAGACTGCCCTTCACTACAGATGCTGTCACAATCCTGTATTTCTGACCCCCTTATAAATAAGAGGTTCCCCTTACCCCCTCTTTGGGTTCAATTAAATTGCTAGACTGGCTCATAAAACTCAGGAAAACGCAGTTACTCCTTAGATTACTGATGTATTGTAAAAGGATATTGGGGCTTCCCTGGTCATCCAGTGATTAAGACTTTTTGCTCCAAATGCAGGGGCCATGGGTTCTATCTCTGGTTGGGGAACTAAAATCCCCCCTGCCACACAGGAAAGCCAAAAATAAAATAAAAAATAAAAATTTATTGAAGAATACTAGTCAACAGCCAGATTAAGAGATGCACAGGGTGACGTCCTGAACAAAAGAACCCCTGTCCTTGTGGAGTGTGGGGCCAGCATGGTGGCACATGGAAGCATTCTGGCTCCCACATGTTTAAGCTCTCCCAGAAAAAAAGGTTGGAAAACTCTTTGGGTTGTTTTTTTTTTTTTTTTAATGGAGTCGTCATTATGTAGCCATGATTGACTAAACCCATTGGCCAATGGTGACGGATTCAACCTTCAGCCCCTCTCCCCTTCCTGGAAATCAAGGCAAGTGCCAACCTGTAACTATAGGGTTGGTTTTCCTAGCAACAAGGCCCCATCCTTAGGTGCTTCCAGAAGTCACCTCATTCACATATAATACCTCGATCACTCTCAACACTTAGGAAATTCCCAGAGTTTGAGGGGCTGTGGACAAAGACCAAACATAGATGAGAAAAATATTTTTGTCATATGAATGTCCAAATATCTATCTATCTATATATATATAATTTTTAATCAAAATTTTGCAGAGAAAAAGATCACAGAAGACATGAAACAGTGCATAAAAGAAGCAGGTAACTATAAGAAACAGAGGAAGCAGCAGGGCTGGCTCCTTCAGGCCCAGGAGGGGAGCCTGTCCAGCTTTCAGGGAGATATTTGAGATAAGAGTCCAAAGAGCTTCTTGGAACTTTGAAGAGTTGTTGCAAATTCTCTTTTTGGAATTCAGAAACCCTAGGAATTTGTAGGCAGAAGATAAATGAGAATGATTTAATTTATAATTAGGGGAAAGACAAAGTGAAAACCATAGGAAACTGTTTTCAGTGCATGGACCAGTCAGCAGATAACGCAGAGCTAAGTGAGAGCCACATCAGATGGTTGAACAGGCAGAGAAACAGCAACATCAAAAAGAAGCAGGTGGGAGGGGGTGGCGTGAAGCAGACCTGTGTGATCAGAGGACACATGGCAAAGGCCATCGGGTGTGAGTTCAAGTTTAACTCTTGAATCTCACCCATTACTTGTGTCAGAGAAAGACGATGTCTCTGGACTGTGGATGCCACAGCCTCTGAGAGGAAGCCAAGTCAACAACACTCCTGTCAGATGACTTGGTTGGAGGGTTCGACGTGCTTCCTGGAACTCCCAGGTGTGCAGGGCTTCACTGTGAAGAAGTAGCTATAAAATCCCCCACCTGCCTGAAACTATAACCAGCAGGAACAACGACTTCCTCTTCATTTTTGCTTTTCTTCCTTTTTTTTTTTTTCACTGTGAACAATATGGAGCTTTTTGTTTTGTTTTACTTTTTGTAAGGTTGAAGTTTACTTGTAAAAGAATGCACAACTAATAAGAATATAAAATTAGGTACGAAAGTATTCATCTAGAATGAGAAAATATATCACAATTTACAATTTTTTTCAAATTTTTTGAAGCTATCAAATATCACTAATATTGCAAAATTCAGAAAAAAAATATTTGTATTAGCTTACTGCCTGACTTACCTCTTTGTTTTATCTACATATTTGATTGTGTCACCTTTGCTTCTACATAAGACAATTTTTTGTAAATTTTTTCTTATTGTGATAAAACTCACATAATATAAAACATTATTTTAACCATATTTAACTGTACATTTCAGTGGCACCAAGTACATTCACATTGTTGAGCATACGTGCTCAGTCGTGTCCAACTCTTTGAGATCCCATCAGGCTCCTCCGTCCATGGGATTTCCCAGGCAAGAATACTGGAGTGGGTTGCCATTTCCTTCTCCAGGAGATCTTCCTGGCCCAGGGATTGAACCCTTGTCTCCTGCATTGGCAGGCAGATTCTTTACCACTGAGCCACCATAGAAGCCTTGTTGTGCATATGTGTTTACAAATACAAGCATAAATAACAATCACCTGCCTTTGCTGTGTACCTACGGGGCCAGGACTTTTCACCTCACTGGATCACTAGGCAGCCCTCTGAAGGGGTCCTATTATTTTCACCTAAAGAGAAGGGCACTGGGGTAGGGAGCCAATACTCAAATATAGATGCCGGAGGCTGCATTCTCAGCTTCTTCCCCAAGGCTTTCTTCTGAAAAGAAATTCTAGCTGTTTTCCCTCAGTGCCTATGAGTCTGCTTTTTCACCTGTACACAACTGACACTTTTATTGTAAAAAAGACATTTTATTTATTTATTTTTTTGGCCGTGCCACATAACATGTGGGATCTTACTTCCCCAACCAGGGATGGAGCCCACACTCCTTGCTGTGGAAGTCGGGAGTCTTAACCACTTGACCACCAGGCCAGTCCCCACAATTGGCACTTTCTTGAGGCAGGGGGTAAATTAGGGAGAATTTAGCAACGCTCTGGGATATTTTTGTACCAAATAGAAACTAAAGTCCCAACAATTCGCTGCTGGTTATCAAAACAGAGATGAACAGTCTGAGTCATGCAGTCATTTATTTCCATTTTGGCTTCAGCACCCGTTGCTAACTAATTTCAGAAGTGGGCCAGAAGCGTGGGAATGGCTTGAGTGATGTCATGATTAGGCAACACGATTCCCACCCTGGGAGGCTGAGACCTGGATTCCAACCGTTGGGCTCACCTCTTGCCACCCCTCCTCACACACACACCCATCCATCCAAGTTCAGATTAAGCGAGTTGCTCCCGGTTTTGTGGTTTTTATCTCCTAGTTGTGCAGCTGCCTGACATACTCTCGTCTTTCAGGCTGAGTTGCCAATTTTCCACTCCGGATTCCAGAATTAAGACAAAGAATCACCCTCCAAAATGATGTTGAAGGTTTTTTGTTTCTCTCTGTCTCTCTCTCTCTCTTTGTTTTGGCATCAGTGTTCTTAATGGAAACCTGATTCACTTGTCACCAAAAAACAAAAAAAAACCCGGAAACAGAGGGCTGCATCAGAGGAGTAGGACAAAACGTCTGTCCTGGGATCCTATTTCGAGTCTGATTGCCCTGTGTGCTGAGAAGATGTCAGAGAAAAGACCAGAAAGGAAGCCCCTCCCAGGGGCTGGATTGAGCGTCTCTGAGACCCCAGGGGAACGTTCTTGAACAGACGGTGTCCTGACACAGGAGAGCCAACTGTGTCAGTCCTATGAGCTTTTCGCCCTCTCTAGGATGAAACTTCCACAGTTTAACAGTGTTAAGATTCAAAACATTTTGAGTACACTCTATCATCTTGTTTGTGTCAGAGATGGGCTCTGTCACTAACTAGCTGCTGGTCAAAGTGAACTTAGGAAGATGATAGGAATCGCTACTTAACACGTTTGCGGGGAGGAGTAATGAGAGAAGGGGCGTGGCTCAGAGGCCCCGCCCACAGGAAGCAGTAGAGGAGGTAGTTCTTGGTGGGGACGTTGGTCCCAGTTACCTGCGTCAGAAATCTGTTACTTCCAGTTTACTCGCCCGGTGAGTAGAGGAAGTGATTTGACCTTTCAGTGCCTGCATTCCCTCATCCAAAATGGAGTGGATATGATAATAATAGTGTCTCTTCATAGGGCTGTTATAAGTATACAATGAGTTAATATGTGTGAAGCATCTAGAATCATCCTGAGCACATAATATGTCCTCTATAAGTGTTTTCTACCTTTATTTTAGTAAGTGTACAATAGATGGTTTGTAGGGATGTATTATTAGGGGAGAGCGATCCCTTTTATGTAATTCTGCATGTTGTCTTTAACCCTACAGGTTAGCATTTCAGTCTGCAGATGGCCTCAGATAGGCATGGTCATCTTCGCTGGTACATAGAATCAGTCTATGGCTACTGGGTCTGAGTTCAGGGGGGGAAAGACAAATAATATTTGGTGGTTTACTCATTAAGTCATGTCCAACTCTTGCAACTGTAGCCCACCAGGCTTGCCTGTTCATTGGATCTAGCAGGCAACATTGGAGTGGGTTGCTATTTCCTTCTCAAGACAGGAGGTAGAAAAAAGACAGGAACTTTTGGAGTCAGATCAGTCTTCAGATCCTGTCCTGGTCCTTTTCCTGCTTTGCAATTTGGAGTCAATGTGGTCTCAGCATTTATTCTGATCTACAGTACATTATGCTGCACGATTTAGAGACTGAACAACAACAATAGTACATGAACCTTCAGGGTTATCGTGAGGCTTGACTGAGTCTATACACATGAAGTATCTGGCACACAGTAGTTGCTCAGTAAAATACTCCTGCCTTGGAAAGGACCTCAGACTGGAGATCTATCTCCCTCCTGCTCAGTGATGCCTAACCTCACTTTTAACAGGAGGCAGGGTCTTTCACTCCACCTGAGTACATTAAAGAGGCAGACACCCCTTGCTGACAAGAATTCCCACTAAAGTGTGAACATCCGATATAAGATCCTTTCCTGATATCAGATTTGACTGTAGCAGGAACAAAAGGACACTGATCTCAGAAAAAGGAGGCAGGATCAAGTTGACGTCATGACTCAGTGCTTTCCTGGTCAGTGTTACTTGCTCTAAAACACTGTGATTTTTAATGTCTGCTTCTTGCGGAGTTGGCAAACTTTAAATCATCTATCTATTCTTTTTAAGTGTATGTCCCATGCAATATTTATAGCATACTAAAAAAATTTTTTTTTATTTGAAATTTCAGTTTAACAAGGTATCTTGTATTTTACCTGGCAACCCTAATTCCTTGACCTGAAACCTTTCCACTGGGATATCACTCAGACGGAAGGGCTAAAGACACCATCATGAAGCATCCTGACGTTGGAGATATAGTCCCAGAGCCTTCCTAACCTGCAAGCTTAAAGTGAACTTTGAGCTACACTACACTCAGGAACATGTGGGCTGGGCCTGGCAACAGCCTGTGCCCAGTCTCCAGACCTGCTGACCAAGGGAGTGGTTACCAGATGGAGTGAAGGGAGGAAGAGGAGGGGGGGGCAAGATGGGTCCTCAGACTGTGCTTTTTAAAATTTTTACCAGAGTATAGTTGATATATAGTTACAATATTATGTTAGTTTCTGTGCTGTGCTTAGTCGCTAAGTCCTGTTGGACTCTTTGAGACACTATGGACTATAGCCCACCAGGCTCTTCTGTCCATGGGGATTCTCCAGGTGAGGATACTGGAGTGGGTTGCCATGCCCTCCTCCAGGGGATCTTCCCAGCTCGGGGATCTAACCCAGGTCTTCTGCATTGCAAGCAGATTCATTACCAGCTGAGCTACCAGGGAAGCCCGTGTTAGTTTCCACTGTACAGCAAAGTGAATCAATTATACATATACATGTATCTACTCTTTTTTAGATTCTTTCCCCACACAGTACTTTAATAGGGTTCCCTGTGTTTGTTATACAGTAGGTCCTTATTAGTTATATATTAAGCTCTCATGGTAGTTTTCTATTGCTACAAATTATGACAAACAATACCCACTTATTATCACAATTTCTTTAAGTCACCTCTCCAGGTAGGCAGATGCTCTGCTTAGGGTCTCAAGAGGCTGAAATCAAAGGGTCGGCCAGCCTGGGCTCTTATCTGGATGCCCTGGGGGAGAATTTGCTTCCTGACTCAATTCAGGTTGTGGACAGAACTTAATTCCCTCTCATGCATTTTAGGACAGGCATCCTGTGTCTTGTTCAACTGTCAGCCAGGGGCCATTCCCACTTTCTGGAGGCCCCACCCCCACCCCTACCCAGCTTCACCAGCTCACCACCCTCTCCGAATTCAAACCCAGCACCAGTGCATCAAAGCCTTGTCAAGCTTCAAACCAGTCTAACTTTTGCTGCATTTTTCTGAGTTTCTGCTTTCCTCTCATACTAAAACTCATGGAATTACATTGGGCCCGTCTAGATAATTCAGAATAATCCTCTTATTTTAAGGTCGACTGGTTAATAATATTAATTACATCTGCAAAGTCCCTTTTGCTGTATAATGTAGTACACAGGCATAACCCTGGGGACAAAGGTAATGGGGCCAAAATTCTCCCTACACCAACAGACTTTGAACGTTGATGGCTCATTCTGGTTTGAGTTGGACGACCTCCCAAAGCTGAAGCAACTTCCCTCAATGTCAGGGGTGACAAGTGCTCATTAACCCACTTTTGGTCCAGTGCAAGATAATCAAAGTAGAACCAAAAGAATTCTGTTCTGATCTCAGCTCTGCACCTACCAGACCAAGTGAACTTAGACAAGGCGGCTGACGTCCTGCATCTCCACATGTGGTTTTTAGGCCTGACCCTAGGCTCTACCTTCCAGGCCTCATGCATTCCCACCTCCAAGGGAGCTGCAGTCAAGGACTTGGGTGGCCCGGCCGGCCTTGCACTTACGATTGTCTGCATTCCCACCCCTATCTAGAGGCATCTTTGTTGAGGAGCTTCAACAGATGTCTTCTTCAGGAGACAGCTAAGCCCTCTTAATGGAGGATCTTGAACACAGCTTTACTCTGCGCTGACTTAGTATACAGAACTCTTCTACACCTCCTCCCCTCTGCCTGCCTGCCCCCATCCCAGTCCTGGGTCCATAAAGCTGCAGGCACCTTTTGCTCAGGGCTCCCCCAGTAGAGAGGAAGAGCTGCCACTCCTGACTCTCCCTTGGTGCTATTCAAGGGAAAAAGGGATAGGAGGACTTCTCTGGCAGTCCAGTGGTTAAGAATCCACCTGCCATTGCAAGGGCACAGGTTCCCCATCCTTGGTGCAATTCCACATGCTGCAGGGCACCTAAGCCCATGCGCCACAATTACTGAGCCAGTGCTCTGCAACAAGAGAAGCCACTGCAATGAGAAGCCTGTGCACCCCAATAAAGAGTAGCCCCTGGCTCACTGCAACTAGAAAAAGCCTGAACATAGCAATGAAGACCCAGTGAAGCCAAAAACAAACATAAAAATTTTAAAAAGAAAAGAAAATGGGACAGGAGGCACCAGCTTGGGCCCCAGCTCAGCCTCTTCCTTCTACAATGGCAATAAATGATCGGAGCCTTCACTCTGACGGTCACTGTCATTGTCTTAATGGATTGCTCTGATACCTCGAAGTCCAGCTCTCCAGCCCAGCAGAGCTCTTGATGACACAGGTCAGCCCAGTGGCTCTAGAAGCAATGTGAGCTTCCTGGCTCACTCATTCACTTATTCAGTAACATTTATTTGGGGCTGTAATGGGAGGGGCCCTGGTGGGGTAACAGGTGTGCAGAGATGAGTGAGCTCCACTCCTTCACTGCAGGAAGGTTACCCTGCCCTTGAGGCATGTGACCCGTGAATGATGACACAGTGCAGTTAATTCTCCCACCAAGCATTTTATTGAAAGCCTCACTTCTCCCTAGACAGCTCACATAATCCTTAGAATGACTCTTTTTCAAAAGCATTTATTTGTTTTTGGCCGCACTGGGTCTTCATCGCTGCACGTGGGCTTTTTCCTAGTTGCGGCAGGTGGGGGTTACTCTTGAGTTGCAGTGCGCCGGCTTCTCATTGCCGTGGTTTCTCTTGTCGCAGAGCATGGGCTCTGGGCTCTGGGCACGCAGCCTTCAGTAGTTATGGTTCCCAGGCTCTAGAGTCATGACTCACGGGCTTAGTTGCTCCTCAGCATGTGGGATCTTCCCCGACCAGGGATCCAACCCATGTCCCCTGCACTGGTAGATGGATGCTTAACCATTGGACCACCAGAGAAGTCCAGAGTAACTCTTTGAGATCAGTTTCATCATTGTCTTTACCAATAAGCAAACCAAGGCTCAGAGAATGAGATATTTTGTTCATAGCCCCACAATCAGTCAGTGAGAGATCAGGATTCAAGCTCAGGACCTCATTTAACCTGAGGGCCCTCTTTGCTTCATCCCAGCTGGGTGTAAGTTCTATTGGGACACAGAGAGGAGGCTGATTCTTCATGAGGTTAAAGGAGAGGAATACTGTAATTCCTCAGTACTTTGGAAAAATAAAGTGCTGTGTGTGATGGCTGCTGCTGTATCACCACAGTTTATACTCAGTATCAATACTTTTTTAAAAAATTGAAGTATAGTTGATTTATGATGTGCTAGTTTCAGGTGTACAGTTACACATATACATATATGCTTTTTAGATCCTTCTCCATTATAAGTTATTACAAGATATTGAATATAGTTCCCTGTGCTATACAGTGAGTCTTTTTTGTTTATTTATTTTATATATAGTAACTCCTAACTCCTGATTTATCACTCCCCCACAGCCGTCCTCTTTGGTAACCAAAATTTTGTTTTCTATGTCTGTGAATCTATTTTTCTTTTATAAATAAGTTCATTTGCAATTTTTTTATATTCTGAATATAAGATATCATAAATTTGACTTTCTCTACCTTACTTCTAGGTGAGTGATCATACATTGGGGTTATCTGGGTTGTGAAGATCCTTTTTGTATAGTTCCCTACATCTACATATATAAATATGTAGATAGATAGATATATCTAATTTTCTTGAAGAGATCTCTAGTTTTTCCCATTCTATTGTTTTCCTCTATTTCTTTGCATTGATCACTAAGGAAGGCTTTATTATCTCTCCTTGCTATTCTTTGGAACTCTGCATTCAAATGGGTATATCTTTGCTTTTCTCCTTTGCTTTTCGCTTCTCTTCTTTTCACAGCTATTTGTAAGGCCTCCTCAGACAGCCATTTTGCTTTTTTGCATTTATTTTTCTTGGGGATGGTCTTGATTCCTGTCTCCTGTACAATGTCACGAACCTCCGTCCATAGTTCATCAGGCACTCTGTCTATCAGATCTAGTCCCTTAAATCTATTTCTCGCTTCCACTGCATAATCATAAGGGATTTGATTTAGGTCATACCTGAATGAGTTAGTGGTTTTCCCCACTTTCTTCAATTTAAGTCTGAATTTGGCAATAAGGAGTTCATGATCTGAGCCACAGTCAGCTCCTGATCTTGTTTTTGCTGACTGTATAGAGCTTCTCCATCTTTGGCTGCAAAGAATATAATCAATCTGATTTCAGTGTTGAACAATCTGGTGATGTCCATGTGTAGAGTCTTCTCTTGTATTGTTGGAAGAGGGTGTTTGCTATGACCAGTGTGTTCTCTTGGCAGAACTCTATTAGCCTTTGCCCTGCTTCATTCTGTACTCCAAGGCCAAATTTGCCTGTTACTCCAGGTGTTTCTTGACTTCCTATTTTTGCATTCCAGTGCTCTATAATGAAAAGGACATGTTTTTTGGGTGTTAGTTCTAGCAGGTCTTGTAGGTCTTCACAGAACCATTCAACTTCAGCTTCTTCAGTGTTACTCATCAGGGTATAGACTTGGATTACCGTGATATTGAATGGTTTGCCTTGGAAACCCAACAGAGATCATTCTGTTGTTTTTGAGATTGCATTTAAGTACTGCATTTTAGACTCTTGTTGACTGTGATGGCTACTCCATTTCTTCTAAGGGATTCCTGCCCACAATAATAGATATAATGGTCATCTGAGTTAAATTCACCCATTCCAGTCCATTTTAGTTCACTGATTCCTAGAATGTCGATGTTTACTCTTGCCATCTCCTGTTTGACCACTTCCAATTTGCCTTGATTCATGGACCTAACATTCCAGGTTCCTATGCAATATTGCTCTTTACAGCATTGAACCTTGCTTCTATCACCAGTCCCATCCACAACTGGGTGTTGTTTTTGCTTTGGCTCCATCCTTTCATTCTTTCTGGAGTTATTTCTCCACTGATCTCCAGTGGCATATTGGGCACCTACCAACCTGGGGAGTTCATGTTTCAGTGTCCTATATTTTTGCCTTTTCATACTGTTCATGGGGCTCTCAAGGCAAGAATCCTGAAGTGGTTTGCCATTTCCTTCTCCAGTGGACCACATTCTGTCAGACCTCTCGACGCGCACACGACCGCCGCGCCTGCGCGGACCTGGCCGCGGACGGGCAGGGGGGCGGGGCGCAAGGCCGCCGGCACTTCCGCGCCGGCGCTGAGCTCCCGTGAGAGGCTCCGGCCGGCCCTTGGGGCGCGGAGGTCCCGCGAGAGCCTGGCGTCGCGCTCTCCGAGGCGCGCGGAGGAAGCCTCGCGGGGCTGCGGCGCTGCGGCACGGGGCGCGTGCGGGCGCGGGACGGCCGGGAGCGCGGCTCCCTCCTGGGTTCCTGCCTCTGCTTAGCGCGGAGAACTGCCAGCAACCTCAGACATGCAGATGAGACCACCCTCGTGGCAGAAGGTGAAGAGGAACTGAAGAGCCTCTTGATGGGAGGGCTGAAAAGTTGGCTTAAAACTCCACTTTCGGAAAACCAAGATCATGCCATCCGGTCCCCTCACGTCATGGCAAACAGACAGGGAAACAGTGGAAAGAGTGAGAGACTTTACTTTCTTGGGCTCCAAAATCACTGCAGATGGTGACTGCAGCCATGGAATTAAAAGACGCTTACTCCTTGGAAGGAACGTTATGACCAACCTAGACAGCATATTAAACAGCAGAGACATTACTTTCCCAACAAAGGTCCGCCTAGTCAAGGCTCTGGTGTTTCCAGTAGTTATGTATGGATGTGAGAGGTGGACGGTGAAGAAAGCTGAGCGCCGAAGAATTGATGCTTTTGAACCGTGGCGTTGGAGAAGACTCTTGAGGGTCCCTGGACTGCAAGGAGATCCAACCAGTCCATGCTAAAGGAAATCAGTCCTGGGTGCTCATTGGAAGGACTGATGGTGAAGCTGAAACTCCAGTACTTTGGCCACCTCATGCGAAGAGTTGATTTATTGGAAAAGCCCCTGATGCTGGGAAGGATTGGGTGCAGGAGGAGAAGGGGACGACAGAGGATGAGATGTCTGGATGGCATCGCCGACTGGATGGACATGGGTTTGAGTAAACTCCGGGAGTTGGTGGTGGACAGGGAGGCCTGGCGTGTTGCAGTCCATGAGGTCGCATACTCCTACCGGACTGAGCGACTGAACTGAACTGCTTAACTCTTTCCTCATGTTGTCCTCCTTGGGTGAGGAGAACCTCGTGACTGTTGGGGGAGGTTTTCTGCGACTTGGGGGCTCTGGGGAAGAGGCAGAACGAGGGGCTTTTCGAGTCGGAAACCCCGTGTCCTGGCGCGCGTCCTGGCGGCTCTGAGCGTAGCCGGAGTCGGGTGTGAGTGTGTGCGGTTCCGAGTCTGCGGCTCCGTCAGAATCAGCGCCAGACGGGGAAGGTGTGGGGGGGGGTCGTTTAACCCCGTGTGGTGCGCACTTACTCTCCAAGCGTGGTACCTCCGTCCGGCCCGGTCGTAGGGTACCTATGCTGCCAGATGGCAGGACCCGGGTCAGAGTTAGGGGACGAGTTGAAAAGGTGTAACCTGGATCTTGGAGCCCTCATTTGACGGCTGGACACTGTTCAGGTGTTCACATGAACACTTTGCCTGAACACCGACGGCCCTGTAGTGTCTGCCCGACGTTTTGTCCACTTTGGTGGCATTTTCCGGTCGCTGGCTGCCTTCCACCTGGATGATTTTCTGGTATAGCTAGAGGCTGAAGGACCTAAAGAGTCTGCTAAACTTCCTGAAGGACAGTAACAATTGGTTGCTCTTTGCAGCTACCAGAATAAGGATCTTAGAACTGAGTTCTGAAGTCTTCTGTCTAAATTGTGTGTTGGGTAACTTCACCGAAATTTGGATTATGTGGTCGTCGTCAGCGACCAGAAGAGGGCCATAGATTTTGTGACCAGAGTTGTTTTTAAGATTTTTTTGCTTTTGACCGCTGGGAGCAGCAAGCAGAGATCTTAGTTCCGGAAGCAGGGATCCACTGGCGCCCCCTGCAGTGGAAGCTCGGAGTCCTAACCACTGGGCCTACAGGGAAGTCTCCGGCTCCTCCTCCCCCCCATTTCTAATGTTCATATAGTTTACTGACTTAGGCACAAATCCAGAGTCAGAGCAGGTACAGCAGTATACTGTATAATGTATCATCAATCCTCTTGACTTAATGCGTCGAGACGTCGAGGTTTTTGACACGTTTCTGTTTGTGACAAGTACTCTAATGGCATTCCATGACCTGTCTAACTTGGGTGCTTAAAGGGAGGTGATAGCCAGGTACAGTAACCTGACAACTTGAGTTCTTGTAGGCAAATGTCTCCAGGCTTTAGAATGTTGCAGTTGATGTTTGTGAACCAGTGAATTTTCCTGTACTGTTTTAAGGTGGTGAAATAGAAAGGCTCCTCATTATAAATGAGCCTCAGGATATCAGTACCTTCCTTAACTGGTCAGCTTGACACAGTTAACACTAGTAGCTAGAAGATATTTTCATATTTGCAGGAAGCAAGGCCTGAAAAAGATTAGTAATTGTGAGACTTGGTCAAGGAACACAAAGTGAAAACCAAACTGTAATGCTTGTTTCTCCTGCACCCTACAGAATGGTACCACTGGTGTGCAACTGCTGCTGGCCAACATTGATCCTGTCTTTTCTACCCTAGGGAAAGGTTTTCCCCACCCACCTCTCCTGAACGAGTTCATTACAACCCCATTGAAAGAGAGGTTTGGAACTTCCCTGGTGGTCCAGTGGTTAAGAATCCACCTTCCAATGGAGGGTGCGTGGGTTCGATCCCTGATCAGGGAACTGAGCTTCCCACATCCCACGGAGCAACTAAGCCCAACTGTCACAACTACTAAGCCTGCACGCTCTGGAGCCCTTAAGCCGCGATGAAAGCGCTTGTGTGCCACAACAAAGACAAATAAATAAGAAAAAGAGAGAGAGGCTTTCCCTCTGGTTTAAAGGTTTTCTTCGAATGGGGGTATTGCTCAGTTAATAGGAGCAAGATAGAAACAACCGGAAGGGGATCTCAGGCTCCTGAGACATCTACCATTATCGTCAGGTGTACCCGCCTGCCCTGCCTGATAAGCTTAAATGAGCTGTCCCTGCTGCCTTCTGTGGCCAACCCTTTAACTGTTCACTAGATACCTGCCCCTAGTTAGGGACATCTTTCCAGCAGTTCTTTCCTTTTATCATTTATATCCCATCTGTTGGATCCACCTCTGTCACTCTCAGTTGTTCAGTTGCTCCGCTGTGCCCCACTATTTGCAACTCCATGAACTACAGCATGCCAGGCTTCCCTGTCCTTCACCATCTCCTAGGGTTTGCTCAAACTCATGTCCATTGAGTCGGTGATGCCATCCAACCATCTCGTCCTCTGTCGTCCCCTTCTCCTGCCTTCAATCTTTCCCAGCATCAGGGTCTTTTCTAATGAGTCAGCTTTTCACATCGGGTGGCCAAAAGTATTGGAGCTTCAGCATCAGTCCTTCCAATGAATATTCTGGACTGGTCTCCTTTCGGATTGACAGGTTTGATCTCTTTGCAGTCCAAGGGACTCTCAAGAGTCTTCTCTAATATCACAGTTCAAAAGCATCAGTTCTTCAGTGCTCAGCTTTTTTTTTACAGAGTTGGTGACTAGCTGACCTTGTGAGAATGAGTCATTATTCGGGAAGAGCAGAGTATGGCCCCTGGTCTGTGGAGGTGGTGATCTCTGGACATTCCTTTCTGGTTAATGCATAATGGACCCATTTGTATGTGTGGTTTTCTTCTTCCTACCTAGGTTTACAGGTGAAGCATAGGGCTTCTTGTTTGAGGACTGTTAACTATAAGACAACAGCCCCCAAATTGAATTGCTTATGCCAACAAAGAAAATATTCACAACCTAAAAGTTGAGAGTTATGTTTTAATTGGCCTGAAATTTTTAGGACTTCAAACATGGAAGGCAGCATCTCAAGTAACCCCAAGAGAACTGCTCTGAGGAGGCAAGGGGGGGAGTTAGGACACAGGGGTTTTGCAACAAAGAGCAGTTAGTAGTGTTACTGAAAGTTGGGGTCTGGCTGCTCGCTGCTCAAAAGCCAACGAAGAGACAGGTTTGGTGGAAAGAAAAGGTTGCTTTATTTTGGACACTAGGAAGCAGGAGTAAGGGGGACGGGAGGGTGGACTTCTGTCCAAAGGCCGACTCCCTGCCCCCGTCTCCCCTGCCCACTGACAGTCAGTGGGCAAGAGATTTAATACACAAAGGGATAGGGCTACATGCACAGTAGCTCTGACAGTCACCTTGAAATTGGTCATCGGGGGTCTGATCAGTGTCTTCTTGATTGCTTGATGTACAATTAATCTTTGGTTTCAGGGTTAGTTTGTTCCCACTTCCTTGAGGCCAGTTCTTGGGATTGTGGAAGCTTATGTCATGGCTACAGCCTGCTCATCATGTAGTTAACTTCTTCCACTTGGGGGTTTCAGTATCTATAAGACAGCTCACAGGATATGGCGCAGAATATTATCCCCCTTTGTTAGGGGACCCACTGACTGAAACCACCTGCCCTGGCCAGGCACCGTAATGACCACTTGCATGAGTTATCTTAAACAAGAGGTCCTGGTAAGGAATGCAAAACTAACAAGCTACCACCACCAGGAACAGTTTGGGAAAAGTCAAAAGGAAAGAGGAGACTTAAGTCCATATGTCCTACCAACATCCCAGAATCCTTATTGCTGGACTCCGTCTTGGCTGAGTGACGCATGCACCACCAGGAAGGGCGCTGAGTCAGAGTGATTGGCCAGAGACAACCCAGAAACTAATCCCGTTACCATAAAACCTAAGACTGCAAGCCGTGTGGCAGAGCACTTCTCCTGGGTTCCCTTACCCTGCTGCTCTCCACCCGTGCACCCCTTCTCAATAAAGTCTCTTGCTTTGTTAGCCCATGTGTCTCTTCAGACAGTTCATTTCTGAGTGTTAGACAAGAGCCCACTTTATTTTGGGGTGGGGGGCCTGGAAGGAGTCCCTGTTTTCCTGTAACAGTTGGAAGAGACAGCCTGTCCATCACTGACTGCTTCCTCCTTGGCATCTGTCTGCTTCCTCGTGCCATGTCTCTCCAGTTCCTTTTTCCTGCTCAGTTCAGCCCAGAGAAGAGCAGCCGATTGAGGCACATGCAAACATACAACTGGGGAAAAAAAACCAGTGAGACAACAGAGTGGAAGAGTGTAGTCGCATTCTCCACATAGGCTGAGAACCCCCTACTCTAGCTACTTGTAGACCAGTGCTATCCGGTAGAACTTTATGCAGTGCTGGAAATAATTTTGTGTGCTGTCCAACACGATAGTACTAACTCCATGTGGCTATTGAATACAAACAATATAGTTAGTGCAACTGAGGAGCAGAAAAAATTTTATTATATTTAGTTAATTTACATTGAAGTAGCTGCCTGTGGCTGGTAGTTACCATATTACTGGTAGGGGTGGGACGACCACTATCACATAATACTGGTTTAGCCACCTCTTATAATGGTTCTTCAAGATGTGTCTGGAGGCTTTGATTAAGTAGTCTTTAGACTTTGGGTTTGCTTTTGTTTTTGTTTTATTTCAGAGACAAGAAATAAAACTTCCAGTTACCATCCTGGTATCCAACAGAAGGATATGGGTAGTTGTCCATTCTTCAATCTCAGGCAATTCTCAGTGTGCACAATGGTCTCCTTCCCCCTTGCAATGAATAAATACTCTTGAACTTTCCTTTCCCAATTATGCCCTCTTTTGTTCCTTCTCTACTGAGTTCCCTTGAGCATTCCCATGTTGCATTGTCTCTTGTCCTTTAAAACATCTTATCTTGACCTCATTTGCCCCCATTCTCTGCTCTTTGTAGTAAAACTACTCCTGAAGAGTGGTCTGTTTCCCTCCACCTGCCCAGTTTCTGTTTGTCCTTGAACCTACTCTGACTGGGCTTTGACTTCCCCCAAATCATGGTAAAACCTCATGTTATCAAACCCAGTGATCAGGTCCCAAGTCTCACCATGCTCATGGCAGTGCTTGACATGGCTGATCACACTGTCCTTGAAATAGGTTTCCCCTTTGTTTCTACTTCACTATCCATTCATTGAATGACTATTTATTGAACATTACTTGATAAAACTGGGAAAGACTTTGACGTGGAAGGGAAGGTTCTAGAGTGTCCTTCCAGAAATTGCTTCTGAGTTGTCTCTGCCTATCATTGATTTTTAACTAGTTTATAACTCTGTAATTCATGGAAAACTGATAACAAAGCGGGGCTTCCCAGGTGGCTCAGTGGTAAAGAACCAGTCTGCTAATGCAGGAGACCTAAGAGACTTGGATTTGATCCCTGAGTCAGGAAGATCCCCTGGAGTAGGAAATGGCAACCCACTCCAGGATTCTTGCCTGGAAAATCCCATAGACAAAGGAGCCTGGCGTGCTACAGTCCACGGGGTCGCAAAGAGTCAGATATGACTTAGTGAGTAAACAGCAAATAGTTGTTTTAGTTTCAGGAGTATTTCATAGTGACTTAACATTTGTATACATTGTGAAATGATCATCACAATAAGTCCAATATTCACCCATCCCTATATAAATTAGTACAATATTAGTGACCGTATTCCTTATGCTGTATATTACATTCTCGTGGCTTATTTATTTTTTAATTGGAGGTGGGTGCCTCTTAATCCTTCATCTATTTCCCCCACACCCCATTCCTTTGGGTCCTTTTCTTCCCCTACCATTATTTTCTTATCTTTCTTCTTTGGCTGCACTCTGCAGCTTGCAGGATCTTAGTTCCCTGACCAGGGATCAAACCTTGGTCTATAGCAGTGGAAGCATGGAATCTTAACCTCTGGACTGCCAAGGAATTCCCCCACCATTATTTTCTTAAGGCCTAAAGAGTGCCTAGCACAGACAGTAGGTGTTCAATCAATATTGTGCTCCAAGAAATACCCTGGAGCCACTAACTTAATAAAGGGCATCAATGAAAAACTCACAGCTAACATCACACTCTATGGTGGATAAAACTGCATGCCTTCCCCCTAGTATCAGGAAAAAGACAAATATATCTACTGTCACCACTTCTATTTAACATGGACTGGAAGTTCGAGCCAGTGCAATTTGGCGAGAAAAATAAAAGGCATATCCAGATTAGAAAAAAGTAAAACTATCTCTTTTTGCAGAAGATATAATCTTATATATAGAAAACATTTCTTAAAAATTCACGAAAAAACTATTTGAACTAAAAATGAGTTTGGCAAGTTGCAGGACATATGATCAACATATAAAATGCATTTTATTTACTTGCAATGAACAAACCAAAACTTATGAGAATGATTCCATCAAAACATCAAAAACAACAGATACTTAGGAATAAATTTAACCCAGAATTGCAAGAACTTTACATTAAATTATGAGATTTTGTCTAAAGGAATTAAAAACTGCAAAAATGGGAATACTCATGATCAATAATTGAAAAAATTTAATATTCTTAAGATGGCAGTTCTCCAAAAATTGATCTATAGATTCAATTTCATTCCTTCAAAATTCCAACTGCCTTTTCTTTTTAATGCAGAAATAACCTAACCCTAAATTTTATATGAAATTGTAAGATAACCCAAATAGCTAAAATAATCTTGAAAAAAGAACAAAGTTGGAGGTCTCAGACTTCCTGATTTCAAAATTCACCATAAAGATGCTAATCAAAACTGTGTTGCTGGCATAAAGATAGATAACACAGATCAACGGAGTAAAATTGAAAGTTCAGAAATAAAACTCATCCATCTATGGTCAACTGACTTCCAATAAAAGTGCCAAGATTATTCAATGGAGGAAACAATATTATTTTCAACAAATGTTCCTGGGGCAACTGAATACCCACATGCAAAAGAATAAATTTGGACTTGTAGCTCACACTAGAAGTTGTGGGAGGAAATTGTGCTGGAGACCCAATTTGTGTTAAGAATACACAGATCAGGGGCTTCACTGGTGGCTCGGTGGTAAAGAATCTGCCTGCTAATGCAGGGTACACAGTTCAATCCCTGGTCTAGGAAGATCCCACATACCATGAAGCAGCTAAGCCTGGGCACCACAACTATTGAGCCTGTGCTCAAGAACCTGGGAACCACAACTACTGAAGCCCCTGGGGCCTAGCATCTGTGCTCTGCAACAAGAGAAGCCCCCCACTGAGGAGAGTGGCAACCACAGAGTAACACCCAATCTCTGCAACTAGAGAAAAGCCCAAGCAGAAAGGAAGAACCAGCACAGCCAAAAATAAATAAGGTTTATTTATTTGTTTGTTATATAAAAATCAGATCATGACCTGCTAATCATGGAAGCCTGCTCAAGGCTTCCCTTGTGGCTCAGCTGGTAAAGAATCTGCCTGCAATGCAGGAGACCGGAGTTCGATCCCTGGGTTGCGAAGATCCCCTGGAGAAGGGAAAGGCTATCCACTCCACTATTCTGGCCTGGAGAGTTCCATGGAATCCATGGGTTCGCAAGGAGTCGGACACGACTGAGCGACTTTCACTTCACTTCACTTCACTTGACCTGCTGAACAAGGAGGCACAAAGTGGGTTGGCAAGTAGCTCCCTCAGCATCCAGGTACCCATTCTAAGGATGTGAAAACCCCAGGGTCATTTCGATTGAAAGCACAGTTTGAGTATACTCACATAAAGGAAGTAAAGTTACAAGATGTATTGCTTCCAAATCCCAGACATGGGGGCAGGGACACAATGAGCTAGGGGAAGGGCAGTCCCCGACTCGAGCCAGAATTAGAGATCAGGGCAGCCAGCACTTGTTCCTTACAAACTGGTTGTGATGGAAGTAACAGACTTTTCTCTGGCTCAACTCTAAGTGGTTATTTTAAATAATTTTCCCAGAAAAGGAAAGTGGGAAATTGAAATATTACTTCATATGCAAATTCAAAAATAATAGCAGTAGTAAGTATTGGAAAGGATGAGGAGAAATTGGAATCCTAGTACACTGCTGGTGAGAAAGTTAAATGATACTCCTATTGTGAAAAATATTTCGACTATTCCTCAAAAAGTTATAGTATTGCTATAAAACCCAGCAGTTCCACTATGTTTGTACCTAAGTGAAATGAAAACAAGTTCCACACAAAATGTGCACACGAATGTTGATACTATCATTATTCACAATAGGCCCAGAGTGGAAACAACCTAAATGTCTGCTAGCTAATCCACAGACAGACAAAATGTGGTATATCTGCACAATGAGACATCATGCAATCAGTAAAAGAAATGAAATACTTACAGATGCTGTAACACTGATGAACCTTGAAAATGCCAAGTGAAAAAACTGGACCAAAGATGCTACATATTATACAATTTCATTTATAGACAATGTTCAGAATAGGCAAACCCATAGAGACACAGAGCAGATTAGTGTTTGCCAAAGACTGGGGGCAGGGCAGAATGGGAAGTTACTGCTTAATCGGTCCAGGGTATCTTTTTGGTTGATATCTTCTGGAATTAGTAATTATGGTTGTACAACATTGTGAATATACAAAAAATAAAACCCTTGAATTGTACACTTTAAAGTGGTTGTTAAAACTGGATTTTAAGTGGTACAAACTTTTGCTTCAATTAAAAAAGAAGAGAAGGAAAACGAATACGGGGTAGAGAGCAAACAGTGAAGGAGCCTGGCGTGTGGACCTGTCTCCATAGCTACGCTGAGATGGGATGGAGGACAGAGGAGGGACACGGGGGCCACAGGTTGACAACAGGAACCTTCATTCTGAGTGGTCTGTATGCTGCTGCGGTTTAGGAACTTGCTACTGTAGGAAGGAGAACACAGATCTAGGGAATCGGTGGTCTTTGTCAAAGAGCCCTTCCCTGTTTTATCTTTAATTTTTTTCTCGATAAAGCCACCAACAAGGAAACTAAACCCAGGATCATTATAAGGCTGAGCTTGGCATTTCTGCCAATCATTCCAGTCAGGAACTACCTCGTGCCAAGCTGAGGCTTTGTGAAGACCCCGAACTTTGCCTTCGTGGCTCCATTTGGATCAGCTCGTGCATTTGGTAGACCCTGTCTCTTTGGGTACATTCTCTGTCATGAGAGAGATCTGAGCAACCC